>JBBYHH010214274.1:0-13369 GCA_038382905.1 Daphne laureola | reverse complement strand
CGTGGTCTACAGATTCTGTTACTTGTGCAGGTTAACCTATCCTATCAAGAAAATGGAGATTAATGCGACCAAAACCAGGAGGCAGAAGCTGAAGAGCGTGGTGGTCCCCACTGAATGATCGCCACTAACTGTATATAGAACTATTCTGCTAACTTGGCTAACACGCAATGAACTAGACTTCTACTTCTACTATATGTTTAACTACTTCTAACATTCATTCCCTTAAACTAATTGTAATTTTACAGTTAGTTTACATCTTCAATGAGCTCAACTCCCATAAGTCTTCTCAGCTTAAAAAAGGATTCCACTTTCAAGGGCTTAGTTAGCAAGTCTGCTAACTGATCTTCACTCATGCAGTAAACCAGCTCCACTTTTCCTTCCTTGGTGAGATTCCTGAGGAAATGGTAAAGCACATCAATGTGCTTACTTCTTCCATGTAGAACAACATTCTTAGACAACTTTAATGTTGAGCTGTTGTTACAATTAATCTTTACACACTTGATATATTCTTGTCCAATTTCCTTCAAGATCCTTTTTATCGAAACAGCTTGGCATGCACTGACTGCAGCAACCATTGCCTCGGTTGTAGACAAGGTCACAATTGGTTGTTTTTATTGAACACCAAACTATGGCCCATGAGCTTAAGAGAAAGATGTAGCAACTAGTACTTTTCCTATCGTCAGAATCTCCTGTATAATCACTATTTGAATAAGCTTCTAGTTCTGTTCTTAACTCCCTTCTGTAGTGAATTCCATAACTGAAGGAACCTCTAAGATATCTCAATATCCTCTTAACAAGTAGTAGATGAAGTTCTGTTGGTTTTGACATATACCTACTGCACAAGCAAGCAACACACACAATATCAGGTCTTGTTGCAGTTAAGTACATGAGACTACCAATCAATTGTTTGAAATAGGTCTCATCTATGACTTACCCTTGCTCATCTTTATCCACTCTAATGCCAGGCACAATAGGAGTTGTAATTGATTTACACTCAGTCATTCCAAATTTCTTCAAAACATCAAGTGCATATTTTCTTTGGCATATATAAATCCCTTCACTATTCTGCACAACCTCAATGCCAAGAAAATATCTCATCCTTCCTAAATTAGTCATGTCGAACTCACCCTTCATTGACTATTTAAAACACTCAATCATGACATCATCATGTCCTGTAAATATAAAGTCATCAACATAGATACTTACAATTAGTATCTTGCCTTGCTCATTCTTCTTGGTGAACAAAGTATGTTCACTGTCACACTGTTTGAAGCCATTTTTTCATAAAGTGAGTCTCCACTTTACTGAATAATGCTCTAGGGGCTTGTTTCAACCCATATAAAGCCTTTTTTTTAACTTATATACCATATGCTCCCTTCCTTTTAATTCATACCCCTTCGGTTGCTCAACATATACATCCTCATCAATCTCTCCATGGAGGAAGGCAGACTTCACATCTAATTGTTAGACACTCCAGCTTCTACTTGGTGCTACTGCCAGTATCAATTCTTGCCACAGGAGCAAAGACTTCAGTGTAATCAACCACATACTGTTGAGCATAACCCTTAGCTACTAACCTAGCTTTGAACTTGTCTATGCCACCTTGCTCATTATATTTTGTTTTGTAAACCCCTTTCACCCCAATTCTCTTACTGTTTGCTGGAAGCTCACACAAAAACCAGGTATCATTTCTTTTAATAGCATCTATCTCCAGATTCATGGCCTTTCTCTAATTTATGTTCTTTACAGCTTCCTCATAAGATGTAGGATCATCACCTAATGTCATAAATGACATTTCTTCTGAATAGGGTGGATCTCTTTTGACCAATACATTTTTTACATTTGCCTCTTCATCAGAATTATCTCCTCCCACATAGTCTTGCATCCAAACAGGAGGTGTCTTCCTTCTTCCTTCCCTTAGTCCAGAATCTGCTGCAGCAATGACTTGATTTTTTGGCTGAATTTGTTCAATTTCTCTTTCCTGATCTTTTCCTTCTACACTGTTATTTTCTTCTCCCCAATCTAGTCTTGCTTGTATTTGATTGTCATAGTTGCTTTCCCACTTCCATTTTTTGCTTTCATCAAACACAACATCTCTGGTTATTAAACCTTCTTATTGATTGGATCATAGACCTTGTCCCCTTTGGACTCTTCACTTACCCCTATTAGAATGCTTGGAACACTTTTATCATCAAGTTTAGGTCTTTTAGCATCAGGTATATGTGTGTATGCTAAGCAACCGAAGACCCTAAAATGCTGGATTGAGGGTTTATGCCCACTCCAGACCTCTTGAGGAGTTTTTCCTCTTACTGCAAATGTAGGGCATCTATTTAGGACATAGAAGGCTCACACAGTTGCTTCTGCCCAAAAACCTTTTGGCATTTCTTTATCAACAAGAATGGTTCTAACCATGTTTAATACTGTCTTATTCTTCATTTCAGCAACACCATTGTGTTGAGGAGTGTAGGTAGTTGTTAGCTGTCGTTTGATCCCAGCTTCCTCACAAAAGGACTTAAAATCTTCTGAATTAAATTCCCCCTCTGTCAGTTCTGAGACATTTCAAAGGAGTACCAGATTCCCTTTCTACTACTGCTTTAAACTTCTTAAAGTGGTTAAATGTTTTAGATTTCTCTCTCAACAAGTAACACCAACCTTTTCTACTTAGATCATCAATAAAAGAGAGAATATATCTGTTACCTCCATTAGACTCAGGTGAGATGGGCCCACATATGTCAGAGTGCACCAACTTCAGTTTTTGAGTTGCTCTCCAAATTGCTTATTTTGGGAAGGTATTTTTGTGTTGCTTACCCTTCATGCAGCTTGAGCAGGTTTTTGAGGTAGGATTCATGTAGGGTAGGCCTTGGACCATGTCTCCTTTCTGTAACTCTTCAATTCCTTTATACCCGAGATGACCAAGTCTTTGGTGCTAGAGATAAAATAGGTCATGTGCATCTGTTTGGAAGCAGGTGTCCTGGGGGCAAGGAGCAGAATCATTCTTCACTTTTGTTCCCTTTAGAATGGACATTCTATTTTTCTTGATCTTTGTGCTTATGATCAAACCCTTGCTTGGATGAAACACTTTACAGTCCCCTCTCCCAATTGTTATAGTTAAATCCTTCCCTTAGAGTTGTCCAAGACTAAGAATATTATTCTTCAATTCTAGCACAAAGTAGACTTTTGTTAAAGTGAACTTGTGTCCACTTATCTGTAGTCTAATAAAGCCTTTACCAACTACCTCTAATCTATTGTCATTGCCTAGCTTTACTGAGTGTGTAAAGCTTTTATCCAATGAGTCAAACAGCTCTTCAAATCCACACATGTGGTTTGAACATCCTGAATCAAGATACCAATCCTCGGATGAACCCTTAAATTTCTCTTCTTGTCCTGCCATTAACAGCAGCTCTTCTTCTTCCTCTTTATTTTCTCCATAATTGGCTTCCCTATTATGTTCATTGCATTCATACTGAAAGTGTCCCATCTTGTGACACCTATAGCACTTTACATTTTCCCTAGAATAGAATCCCCAACCCCTTCCTTTGAAACCATATCTGCCTCTGCCTCTTCCTCCAAACCTATCTTCAAAGTTACCTCTTCCTCAAAATCTGTTTTTAAACACCCCCTCTTCCTACTGGTCTTTCTTCTGCTGCTTTTAACATCTAATTTTCACCTTTCATTGTTCTAAATTTTTGTTCAAGTAACAAAAGGGAACTCTGAAGTTCATCAACAGATAGTATATCTGTATCCTTTGATTCTTCAATTGTGCATACCACATAATTGAACTTTTCAGTGAGAGTTCTCCATATTTTTGCCACTTTTTTTTTATCAGATACTACTTTTCCCAAGCTTTTCATCTCATTAGCAATAGCGATCACTCTTCCAAAGTACTGAGTTATTGTTTCTTCTAACTTCATCTCTAATATCTTAAAATCTCTTTTCAGAATATTCAATTGAGAAGTTCTTACCCTTTGGTTACCTTGGTATTTTGCTTTCATTGAATTCCACAATTCCTTGGATGTGCTCTTCTGTGTCATAGTCTTAAGCACACTTTTGTGTATTCCTTGGAATAGAAAACTCTTGGCCCTCAGGTCCTTCAATCTCAACTCATCTAATGCATTCTTCTGAATATTGGTCAACTGAGTTCCTGGTTCTGGCTCCACAAAACCTTCCTCCACAACAACCCAGTATTCTTTTGACCTCAGTAAATTCTCCATGAATATATTCCAGTGCTCATAATCTCTTTCGAATTTGGGAATGGCTTCTTGTGTGAAGCCTGCATCCACCATGATTTCTCTCTCTCTCTCTCTCCTTTGAATGATCTCTGATACCAGATGTTAGGTTAGGTTAACATAGGATATCAGGCAAAGCATTAACTTCTCTCATTATCTCCATTGTTTATATATTACAAGAAACATAAACCTACTAGGACTAGAACTTAACATAAACCTATTAGGACTAGAAATTAATATAAAGATGGATACTTAAACAACACGTAAACTTACTGTATATAGAACTATTCCGCTAACTTGGCTAACACGCAATGAACTAGACTTCTACTTCTACTATATGTTTAACTACTTCTAACATGACTCACGAAATAAAGTCTTTTGATTCTTGAATAGTTCAAAGACAGATTCGTACCGAGTTAATTATCAATTGCAATTGCTTATTTAGTCGAGTTGATTTAGTTCAATGTAGCATTATCTTTTTAGCCTTTTTCTTTTTCTTCCAATTCAGTGCTTCTTTCCTTTTATCTTTTGGTTAAAGATAGATAATAATTAATAAAATTATACATGCACATTTTCAGTTTGAGGATGTGAAGTACAAGGTAGTGGGGGAGGGAATTGGAAGGAGAAAAAAGGGAGAAGTACATAATTAATGGGATAAGCGGAGTGGTGAGGCCTGGAGAGGTTCTGGCGCTCATGGGACCATCCGGCGGTGGGAAGACCACACTTCTTAATCTCTTGAGCGGGCGTCTCAAGTATCATGCCGGCACCATTACTTACAACAACCAACCCTACTCCAAGTCCCTTAAACCAAGGTATATTTACATTATGGCTATGTTTGGTTGCAAGGATGAAGTAGGATGGGAAAATATTTATCCCATTTTACTGGGTCATCCTCTGTTTGGATTGACAGAAGGATGGGAAGAAAGGAATCCCTCCTTACAATTTAATTCGGTAAATGAGAGATAAATGAATCCCTTGGTGAGTGATGGATTAAAAACAGAGGAAAGGGATAAAAGTTTCGTGGACAATTCTTTGAAGAAGTGAAGCGACCTTCACTGCGGTGACCGATGCCGCCCAAGTCCGGTGACGCTCGCCTCCCAAGTCTGGTGAGGCTCGTCGCCCAAGCCCAAAGCGCCGAAAATTTCCTTCAATTTCTTGTTACCTCTCACAATTTTAAGTGTCTTCAAGTCTGGGATTTTTATGAAAGGTGTAGGAGATCAAGTAGGACTTCAAACGGATCTGATCTGAGGTTCTAGAGCAGAGCATCTCTTCTCTTCAGGAGGTTTGAGAGGTGTAATTGGTTGGGCTGTTTGGTGGCTCAAATCGGAGCTTGGGTGGTCTGGGCTTGAAGAACATGCTCTAAACTGTAGTTGTCAGCGATAGCAGGTTTGGGTTGGAGAGAAGACTTGAGTTGCAGAGGAGCCTTCAGATATGATCTACATGGGATCGATCTACTGATGATGGTTGCTAAGGAGTTGAGCAGAACATGTCGGTGACGCGATGCAGACATGGCTTGAATGTGGTTGCTGGGGAAGACAGTGGTTCACTAAGGAGTATTTTTTTTGCCAAACAAGTGATAAAATTTGAAGTAATCTCAATTAATCCTATCTTACATAATCCTATCCAATCTCATTTTAATCATCTAATCCCACTGTTTTTAATCCCAACAACCAAACAAGCCCTATGATTTATACTTTTTATTCTCATTTTATTTTATTTTTTTCGGTTGAAACATTTTCTTTTTTTATCATCCCTTAATAATAAAAATGTTTCAATTATAGTAATTTGTACTCTTTTAATTTTACTTTTTTACCCTTTTTAGGCTTATAGCTTTTGGTTTTACTTTTTGTAGGGTAAACGTATATATATGTTAAAATTCATTAATTTTGCATTCACTTTAATCTTTGTCAAAACCATTTGTTTCGATAAAAAAGGGATGGAGAAAGTGTTATTTTTATTGTTTATAGTTTTTAATTTATGATATTTTTTTCATAATGTTTAGACATTTAAAATTGAATAATTTATAAGAATCATAATTTGAGATATAAATTTTCTAAATATATTATTCTTATGAATTTTTTCACTATTTACTATTAAGAGCTTTTTCATGCAAAATAATAATGTTTATTTTCCATGTAGGATCGGGTTCGTGCGGCAGGAAGATGTGGCATTCCCACATCTAACGGTGAAGGAAACTCTAACCTACGCAACACTACTTCGCCTGCCAAATACATTATCCACTCAGCAGAAGAAAGACAGGGCCTTCTACATCATTTCTCAGCTGGGCCTCAAAAGGTGTCGTCTCATAATTTAATATTAAATACTAATAGGAAAGAACTATACAAAATATTTAAGGTGAATCCTGCATCGTAGTGAACCCACCTAGGATTCATGTATGCACCATTTCAGATTCGTAATTTTTTATTATCGAGCATTAAATGTGATAGTTAATAACACCGATTTTAAATTGTTAATTTTCTTAATTATGATGATTACATGCCTAATTTGATTTATAACATCTAATTACCTTAATTATGGGGATTATATCACTAATTAATGAAATTATGGTAACAAGATCAGAATTACAATCAATCACAAATCACAATCAATCTCCATTAAATATTTCATTAATTGTCTCTTTTTTTACTTTGCAGTTACTAAAATTAAAGTAATAAGATCACATTAAATGATAATCAATCACACATTAATTAATAAAATTATGGTAATAAAATAGCATTCTAACACCTTATATAAATAGCATGTGCACTTCATCTCTTTTCTATTTCATCTCATTCTCTTCCTTTCTTTCTCTATCTCCATCCGCGACAGCATAGATGTGCAAAAGCCACAATCCAGTTCATCGTTCACCGTCTATAGCTGGAGATCTCCATCACGACCAGTTCCATCCGAACCGGTCAGTTTCATCGATGAGTGAGAGTATCTCGGAAGATAATAAGATATTCAATTCTCACTCATTACTAATCTCATCACAATTTCATTTTTTTAATAACTTTGTCTTAAATTATGTATTGTAGGAAATGACACAGCTCACTGCTGCTGCTTTGCATCCTTCTCACTCTCAACACTCAGTTGACAATATAAGAGTGTGTACTTCTTTTAACCTCATTTTCACTTTTCTTCTCAAATTTCCTCTCATCTCAATCATCTCTCTCTGATCTTCTGACCTATTGTACGATACACCCAGAAATCAGACCAGTGATCCATCTTTACTAACTGCACTGTATACATGATGCATCCATTCAGTAGCATCTCAATATCAATTAATTGTTTCATTTTTCTTTCTTTCTCACGGTACTTGCATGTGAATGCAATTTTTTTTTATTTTAAAATATATAAATGTAATGAGAAGGCGATGTATGTCATGATGAGCAACATTACACTAAATAAATATTGAGATTAAGCTGTGGTATTTTTTTTTTATGAGTAGTTGTGGTGTTTTTTTATTAAACATAAATATAATTGTTCTCTAGCAGCCAAATACCAAAAAGTTTTTTTATCATAAATAACTGTGAGCTAATAGTCTGTAGGTTCCCTCCCAATATTAGTTTGTTTCTTTTTACATGTTGAACCGAAATATTATCATTATTGTGGAGGATTTTATTGAAATGGGAAAAAAAGATGGGTTGATTGGGAAGGAGTTGAGGAGGAGGGTGCCGGTAGTAGGCGAGGAGGTTCTGGCAGCGAGCCTGTTAAGGAGAATGGACTTTCTTGCGCCTTTGGGGCCGACGACGGCGAGGATTTGGGACGAGAATGTGTGAGGCAGACATCTGGGAGGATGTAGGTGAGGTTGGAGGAGGAGATGGGTTTTAAGTGAAAGAATTGGTTAATGGTGTTAGTGGCTTTTGTGTAGGTTTTGAAAGGCGGTGGTGATGATGACGGTGAGTGTTGATTGTCCATTACTCATACGTTCGGAGAGGTATTTTCTGAAGTTGGGTAACCTGATAACGGGTTCTAAGTTGTAGTGTTTGATTCCATGAGATAGAGATTTTATAATAGAATAATGTACGTGGACTATAAAAAATGATTAAAGAAGAATTAAATAGATCATTTTGTTAATACTTAAATTGGATTAAAATATACCCCTTTCATTGTGTAAAATTTAATTACTTTATACGCCCATAAAAAATGGACATTTTTCCTTTTTGGATTATCTAGATAAATTATTGACTTTCTTTAATAGAAAATGTACCAAAAATATCAAAGTATTATCACTTTATTAAATTTTTATCTCATTTTTCATTTAATATTTACTTCGGAGTACTTTTGAAAAATATACTACATAAAATATTATATTCAGTTTTAATTAATGTCCACCCTACAATTCAATTATTTGGTAGAATATAGAAGTAGTGCATTTAACTTTTCAATAGTCCCAAATAGATGTTACATTCATTAACAATTTTAACTTATTTTATTTCATTATAATAAAAAAAATTCTTCTATTTTACTCAATCGGTCACAAAACGTTTAGAGAAAAATATAAATTTATCATTGAAGTTTACGAAATCTCTAATTTGGCACTTAAGTTCATTTTGAAATGAGAATGTCACCAAGATTTTATTGGACGGGTAAATTTACCACTGGACATTAAGTTGTCCCAGTTGGCAATGAGATGCATGCTTTCATGTGGCGTGACACTCGACGATTAAGTGGATATTGACTGTACAGTTTTATAGGGTAAATGTTTTTATCTCGCTTCAAAATGAACTTTAGTGACAAATTTAGAGTCTTCATAATTTTAGTGATAGAGACACATTTTCTCCCAAATTTTTATGTAACCGGTTGAGTAAAATAGAAAAAATAAATAAATATACAAAAACAAAATAAGTAAAAATTGTTAGTAAATATAGCATCACATTGGTTTCAGATTTTTTTTGTTTTGTCATTAATGTAGTCACTTAAATTTATTTAATCAATACACAATCAATCACTTCAATTAAGTTCCTATTTCAACTACTCCCTCCGTCCATTTTTAATAGTTACGTTTCTTTTTCAGAATTTAATCTATATATTTTTTCCTTCTACATTTTGATATATAAAGTTAAGTAACATATATATATATATATATATAAGACAAATATAAGACAAATCAATGTTTCTAGTTTCTAGAAATATTTTTTTTCAATTTTTTTTTAGAGAAACTTATTCCTAGTAAAAAATTGAGTCAAACGTAAGTATTAAATAGGGACGGAGGGAGTATAATATTTATTTCTTACTTGTATTGTTCCTTTGGTCAACTCGATACCTCCGTCGAGGTCAGTTCCATCATCCTGTCAGATCAATAATGAGTCGACGATAGAAATCATCAGCCATTTGAGACTTGAAACATCAGAGATCACAGGGGACTGATGCTCGGGCTTGGCGATGGGATGATCGGCAGGTATTAGCATTGATGTGACAAACACATAAAGCTTCAACATTTTCTCTCTATTTCGCTTCAATTAACTATCTTGTTTTTTTATAAAGGAAATGACTTGTCATTACTTTCAAACAAAATAATACAATCCAATGTTTAAAAGAAGATAAATACACCTAAACCAAGCAAAACTAGTAGGAAACGAAAGCAAACATTGAACACCTAAAACAACCAAGCTAATAGGAGAGAACCAAGAAGGTAACACCAGGAGAGAAGGCAATTGCTGACGCGCCAACTCTGACAATAGACCACAACTCGGCCTTGAAAAAGCACAAAAAGCCATAACGGAGAAATATTCATCTTCAATCTGAAACGCGACATACCAATTAGGCTCCTAAGGAGGCCCATGCCATCTCGCTACACGCGTGCAATCAGAAATTGATATCCCAACCAAAAAATCAAACTCTACAAAGCAGTAACTAGAACGAACCAACCAAGCATCTAACCAAAGAAACGTTTGAACGGAAAAAGAAAATAACGAGCAAGCAGTAGACCAAAATAATAATACTGGAGTAGGGAGGGCTGATGTGATACCCCACCTACCCCAAACCACATCACTCATGGCGCAGGGTGGGGCAGGAAGTCCCCCTGCCCTACCAGGCGCTTTGCAACAGCCTTGACCACAACATCTAAGATTTTTGGCTTCTTCACGGCTCGGCCAGAAACGACGCTAGCAATATGCTGCACAATTTCCCCAGTCAAGGCTTTCGCTACCTCCTCTTCCTCTCGCGAAAGAGCCAGGTGAGCGAGCCGAGCATGAATGACGTCGATCGGTGGCAGAGCGAGGAACAGGAGCGAAAGGCGATCAGTGCGAGGAAACATGAATAGACAAAGAAGCGCGACGGATCAGCGAGAGTGGGATGCGATGGGAGAGCGACCGAGAGAGAAACAGAGGTGAGAGATCAAGAACCGGTGGCGAGAATGACTTCGGCGGGATGCGGCGATGACTTCACAAGCCAATGGCTTAGAAGGGATGAAAACCACAAGCAGCGGCTAGGGTTGAAAAAACTATACGCTTCAATTAACTATCTATGCTTATGAGTTTCCTCCCGACTATGTTTTTTGTTATGTTGAATTGGAATGAACATGTTCCTCTTTCAGAAAATGGAGAAGCTCTTTAGTTATGATTCTAAAATAGAAACAAGCACAATGGATCTGACTCTTCCATTTTAGTTACCTCCCTCACTGGCTCCGAGAGATTTAGTGGCGGGATCAATGACGACAGACCTCCTTTCCACTATGTGTGGAAATAAAAGGTGGGTAACTATTTCTTTGAGAGTCCTCTTGGTGAGGTTGTTTCTTTGACTCGATAGAATCCGACATTGACTCTATAAGTGTTAAACAGGTTAACCGAGTGGTGGAATCAACGATGAATGAAAACATTGAAGCAAATAACATAGAAGGAATTGTGCAGTTTGTCCGAAAAGATTTTTGCGATATCGAGAGCTTCTTCGAACGTCACCATCGTCGTTCCCGTGATAACAGTTTCGAGAGGCACTTTAGGCGATCACAGAGTTTATTCTCTTTCAACTTTTGTGACTTCAGGTTGAGTTCACAATCACGTTGTGTCTGTCAGACACGCTGGCCTAGACGGTGGGAGTATATATTAGCTATTAATCTATGTGTCAACTAATTATTGTGTAATATACTGAACATCTTTTAACTGATTAATTATCAACTTATATTATGAAAACGCTAATGTGTGACGTTAATTAGATTGATCATCTATCATCAATGAGTAATGTAGCTAAATATATGTTAAACCAATTTAGGTGGAGCCATTTCTTTATTATTTCATGTACTTTCGTCCTTTACTATATACATTTGGTTTTTGGATAATAGACAAAGTATGGTTCATATTATTACTATATATTAACATGTTTGATTAATTGATACATTATTGAACTCGTGACGTGGTCGAGAATTTAATGGTCCATTAATAAGTTTAACCAAGAATATTAAAAGTGAACTAATTTTTTATAAACATATTACACTAAAAAAAATCTTATTTAATACATTAACAACTTTATTAAATATTAGTAATTTTTTAACCTATGACGTAGTTGGGTATTAGAACTAGTTATTACTAGTAACGACACTCTCTATCCATGAAATGATGATATTTGGGTAAATTAAGAAACGGAAATTATCAAAGATCCCTCTGAGGTTTGTCATAATTTTCACTTTATCTCTCCCCCAGCATTTTCAGAATTTTCTAAAAAATCCACTGAGATTTAATAAAATATACAATTACCCCCTTAAACACTAACTTTCATTTAATTTCTGTTAGATATTTTTATTTAGTTACAAAATTGAACCCTAAACTTTTTAGTTGTACCAATCGCACCCTTGGCTTACTTATTTTACATTTAATCCATTCACATCCCTTTCCCAACCCCATTCTCTTCTACATTCCTTCAGCGCAAATCTCACCACCTACCACCATCATCAATGAACTCACATCTGCCATATCTAGGTTAGCAAGTTATCCGAGTCCCAAGCCTCTCTCTAATTCGTGAATCGATGATGAAGCCGCAAAATTGAAGCTCCGACATCGCCATAGAGTAGGATTGTCGACCTACAAATTCTGGCGATGGGTTCGATCTTTGTTTCGGGCCTAATTTGTGAATTCAAGCCTCACGATCAGGCAGTGTAGGAGCCGATTATGGTAAAAGACTGGGAGAGACGGCAGCTATAGCGCTGGTGATAGGCTGAGGGAAGTGGTGGCACCAATAGGGTCAATTCCAACGCTCATCCACGGTTCTGATTTCCTACAGTCATTGAATCTGACACATGTGATGCTTTATTTTCCGACTCTGTTGTCATTTTTGCTAGAAATGGCCTCACCAGAGGGGCGCCATTGTCACCACCACCCCAGTTCCCGGCACGGTGGAAGCATTTGCGGAAGTGGATGTCGGTGGAACCGGGCGGTGGTCGGTGACGTGAGTTCTCTTAAAAAGGTTTGCGGTCTAAAAACCCGTCCCTCAAAATGTTTTCCTTCATTTTTAATATTTCTAACGTGTTTACAGTTTTTAAGGCATCTTACTAGCCCTAATCCTACACCCGAGAGACGTTCGTGGTTAAACAGATAATCATGCACGCAGATAATAATGCAGACATAAATACAGTAGAAGGGAGCCCCACCCACTTCATTGGGCTAGAACTCCCTGAGATTTAGTATTATACAGACCAGAGTATCAAAAGGACAGCAAAACACTTATGTTGTCTATATGCAGTCTACACCTACAGAGCCAGAGTCCAAAAACAGGAAATGTACCTTGTAGCCTGAGTGATACGCACAACAAGCTACAATACTGCTGCTGCTATTAAACATAAATAGGGGTTAAAGGTCAGACCTATCAGATAATTAAACAGACAGATCTCAGAATGAGTCTGATGAGACTACCCCAGACAGAATCAGAAACCACTAATAAAAGCTGTTAAGTATCTCAAAATACAGAATCAGAAATATGACCTCTGCGAGAATCTACTCCGCAACTCATTTCCCCGGATCTCTTGAAATGTTTAATAATGTGGGGGTGAGTCCTCGAAAGAACTTAGTAAGAGGGTAGGTACAGATAACGGATAAAATTTTAAAAATATTTTACCTATAAAAAGGGTTAGTATCTAGTGGACTAGCAGATCTACAATCCTAGATATTTCAGGAATATGATATGCAGATGTCATGATATGCAATAATCAAAAG
>JBBYHH010214163.1:0-13370 GCA_038382905.1 Daphne laureola | reverse complement strand
TTCTTTCCGTTATAGCCTCTCCCTTTTGGCTAAATCTTGCACATAATATTGACAAGTACACTACTATTTAGAAACTCTAGTATAAATATTTTAGACAATATACACAATTTTAAGATTGTGATTTTTGAAATAAAAGCTAGTATAAATATATTTAAAAAATTTCAGTACATTACACTTTTTTTTTTTAAAAACAATTGTAGGATATAGCGTGTCTTTCGCGTAAAAGTTGCATATAATATTGGCACCTACATTACTATTAGAAAACTCTAGTATAAATATTTTTGCCAATATGCACAATTTTAAAGCTGTGTTTTTTGAAATAAAAACTAGAAAAAAATTATTTTAAATTTCAAGTGCATTACACCTTTTTTTGAAAAATTCGGTAAGTTATAGCCTTTACCTTTCGGCTGAATGTTGCACATAATATTGACAGCTATACTACTATTTAAAAACTCTAGTATAAATGTTTGAGGTAATATACATAATTTTAAGACTGTGTTTTTTGAAATAAAAACTTATACAAATTTATTTTGAATTTTCAAGTGGATTACACCTTTTTCAAAATATATTAGTAGGCTATAGTCTTTGTCTTTCGACTGAAAGTTGCATATAATATTGGCAGTTACATTACCATTTAGAAACTCTTGTATAAATACTTTCGGTAATATGCACATTTTTAATGCTGTATTTTTTAAAATAAAAACAAATAAAAATATATTTTAAATTTTAAATCCAATACACGTTTTTTGAAAAATTCGGTAGATTATAGTCTTTGTCATTCGGCTAAATCTTGCACATAATATATACAAGTACACTACTATTTAGAAACTCTAGTATAAATGTTTTAGACAATATACATAATTTTAAGATTGTGTTTTTTGAAATAAAAACAGGTACAAATATATTTTAAATTTTCAAGTGTATTACACTTTTTAAAAAAAGAAATAGTACGCCATATAGCCTTTGTCTTTCGCGTGAAAATTGCATATAATATTGGCAACTATATTACTATTTAGGAACTTTAGTATAAATATTTTAGGCAATATGTACAATTTTAAAGCTGTGTTTTTTGAACTAAAAACTAGTAAAAATTTATTTTAAATTTCAAGTGCATTACACATTTTTTTTAAAAATTGGTAGGTTATAGCTTTTGCTTTTCGGCTGAATCTTGCACTTAATATTTCCAGATATACTAATATTTAGAAACTCTAATATAAATATTTTAGGTAATATATACAATTTTAAGACTTTTTTTTTTGAAATAAAAACTGAGACAAATTTATTTTAAATTTTCAAGTGGATTAAACTTTTTTTTTTTAAATATTAGTACGTTATAGCCTTTGTCTCTCGGTTGAAACTTGCATATAATATTGACAGCTACATTACTATTTAGAAACTCTAGTATAAATATTTTCGGCAATATGCATAATTTTAATGCCGTGTTTTTGGAAATAAAAACTAATAAAAATATATTTTAAATTTTAAGTCCCATACACTTTTTTTGAAAAATTCGGTAGGTTATACCGTTGCCTTTCGGCTAAATCTTGCTCATAATATTGATAAGTACACTACTATTTAGAAACTTTAGTATAAATATTTTAGGCAATATACATAATTTTAAGACTGTGTTTTTAGAAATAAAAACTGGCATAAATATATTTTAAATTTTCAAGTGCATTACACGTTTTTTTAAAAAAAATTAGTAAACTATAGCCTTTATCTTTCGCCTGAAACTTGCATATAATATTGGCAGTTACATTACTATTTAGAAACTCTAGTATAAATGTTTTGCACAATTTTGAAGCTTTTTTTTTTAATTAAAAACTAGTAAAAAAATATTTTAAATTTCAAGTGGATTACACATTTTTTAAAAAATTTGGTAGGTTAGCCTTTGCCTTTTGGCTAAATCTTGCACCTAATATTGTCGGCTATACTAATATTTAGAAACTTTAGTATAAATGTTTTAAGTAATATTTACAATTTTAAGACTGTGTTTTTTGAAATAAAAACTAATACAAATTTATTTTAAATTTTCAAGTGGGTTAAACTTTTTTCAAAAAATATTAGTAGGCTATAGCCTTTATCTTTCTACTGAAAAATGCATATAATATAGGCAGCTACATTACTATTTAGAAACTCTTGTATAAATACTTTTAGTAATATACACAATTTTAATACTGTGTTTTTTGAAATAAAAACTAATAGAAATATATTTTAAATTTGATGTCCAATACATTTTTTTTTTAAATTCGGTAGGTTATAGCATTTGCCTTTCGGCTAAATCTTACATATAATATTTAAAAGTACATTATTATTTAAAAACTCTAGTATAAATATTTTAGGAAATATACACAATTTTTAGAGTGTGTTTTTTGAAATAAAAACAGGGACAAATATATTTTAAATTTTCAAGTATATTACACTTTTAAAAAAAAACAATTAGTAGTCTATAGCCTTTGTCTAGCCTTTGTCTTTCACGTGAAACTTGTATATAATATTGGTAGCTACATTACTATTAGGAAATTCTAGTATAAATATTTTAGGCAATATGCATAATTTTAAAGTTGTGTTTATTGAATTAAAAACTAGTAAAAAATTATTTTAAATTTCAAGTGCATTACACATTTTTTTGAAAAATTCGGTAGGTTATAGCATTTGCCTTTCAACTGAAACTTACATATAATATTGACAGCTACATTACTATTTAGAAACTCTTGTATAAATATTTTCGGTAATATGAAAAATTTTAATGCCGTGTTTTTGGAAATAAAAACTAATAAAAATATATTTTAAATTTGAAGTCCAATACACTTTTTTTGAAAAATTGGATAGGTTATATATCTTTGCCTTTCAGCTAAATCTTGCACATAATATTAACAAGTACACTACTATTTAGAAACTCTAGTATAAATGTTTTAGACAATATACACAATTTTAAGACTGTGTTTTTCTTAAATAAGAACTGGTATAAATATATTTTAAATTTTTAAGTGCATTACATTTTTTTTTAAAAACAATTAGTAGGTTATAGCCCTAAATTTCTCGTGAAACTTGCATATAATATTAGCAGCTACATTACTATTTAGAAACTCTAGTATAAATATTTTAGGTAATATGCATAATTTTAAAGCTGTCTTTTTTAAAATAAAAACTATTAAAAAATTAATTTAAATTTCAAGTGCATTGCACCTTTTTTGAAAAAATTGTTAGATTATAGCGTTTGCCTTTGGGCTGAATCTTACACATAAGATTGCCAGCTATATTTCTGTTTAGAAACTCTTCTATAAATATTTTAGGTAATATACATAATTTTAAGACTGTTTTTTGAAATAAAAACTGATAAAAATTATTTTAAATTTTCAAATGGATTACACTTAAAAAAAAAAAATTAGTAGGGTATAGCCTTTGTCTTTCCTGAAACTTGCATATAATATTGATAACTACATTACTATTTAGAAACTCTTGTATAAATACTTTCGATAATATGCACAGTTTTAATGCTATGTTTTTTGAAATAAAACTAATAAAGATATATTTTAAAATTTTAATCCAATACACTTTTTTTTGAAAAATTATGTAGGTTATAGCCCTTATCTTTCTCCTGAAACTTGCATATAATATTGATAGCTACATTACTATTTGGAAACTCTAGTATAAATATTTTAGGCAATATGCATAATTTTAAAGCTTTTTTTTTTTGAAATAAAAACTAGTAAAAAATTATTTTAAATTTCAAGTGCATTACACATTTTTTTTGAAAAATTGAGTAGGTTATAGTCTTTGTCTTTCGGCTGAATCTTGCACATAATATTGCCAGCTATACTACTATTTAGAAACTCTAGTATAAATATTTGAGGTAATATACACAATTTTAAGACTGCATTTTTTGAACTAAAAACTTATACAAATTTATTTTAAATTTTCAAGTGGATTAAACTTTTTGTAAAAAAAGATTAGTAGGCTATAGCCTTTGTTTTTTAACTGAAACTTGCATATAATATTGACAGCTACATTACTATTTAGAAACTATTGTATAAATACTTTCGGCAATATGCACAATTTTAATGCTGTATTTTTTGAAACAAAAACTAATAAAAATATATTTTAAATTTGAAGTCCAATACACTTTCTTTAAAAAATTCGGTAGGTTATAGCCTTTTGCCTTTCGGCTAAATCTTGCACATAATATTGACAAGTACACTACTATTTAGAAACTATAGTATAAATATTTTAGGCAATATACACAATTTTAAGACTGTATTTTTTTTAAATAACAACTGGTATAAATATATTTTAAATTTTCAAGTGCATTACATTTTTTTTAAAAACAAATTAGTAAGCTATAGCCTTTATCTTTCGCCTCAAACTTGTATATAATATTGGCAGCTACATTACTATTTAGAAACTCTAGTATAAATAATTTAGGCAATATGCACAATTTTAAATCTGTCTTTTTTGAAATAAAAACTAGTAAAAAATTATTTTAAATTTCAAGTGCATTGCACCTTTTTTAAAAAATTCGTTAGGTTATAGCTTTTGCCTTTGGGCTGAATCTTGCACATTATATTGCGAGCTATACTTCTATTTAGAAACTCTTATATAAATATTTTAGGTAATATACACAATTTTAAGAGTGTTTTTTAAATAAAAACTGATACAAATTTATTTTAAATTGTCAAGTGGATTACACTTTTTTCAAAAAATATTAGTAGGTTATAGCCTTTGTCTTTCGACTGAAACTTACATATATAATATTGACAGCTACATTTCTATTTAGAAACTCTTGTATAAATACTTTCGGCAATATGCACAATTTTAATGTCGTGTTTTTGGAAATAAAAACTAATAAAAATATATTTTAAATTTGAAGTCCAATACACTTTTTTTAAAAAATTCGGTAGGTTAGCCTTTGACTTTCAGCTAAATCTTGCACATAATATTGACAAGTACATTATTATTTAGAAACTCTAGTATACATGTTTTAGGAAATATACACAATTTTAAGATTGTGATTTTTGAAGTAAAAACTGGTATAAATATATTTTAAAATTTCAAGTACATTACACTTTAAAAAAAAAAAAATACTAGGATATAGCATTTGTCTTTCGCGTGAAACTTACATATAATATTGGCAGGTACATTACTATTTAGAAACTCTAATATAAATATTTTAGATAATATGCACAATTTTAAAGCTGTGTTTTTTGAAATAAAAACTAGTAAAAATTTATTTTAAATTTCAAGTGCATTACGCATTTTTTTGAAAAATTCGATAGATTATATCATTTGCCTTTCGGCTGAATCTTGCACATAATATTATCAGCTATACTACTATTTAGAAACTCTAGTATAAATGTTTGAGGTAATATACACAATTTTAAGACTGTGTTTTTTGAAATAAAAACTAATGCAAATTTATTTTAAATTTTCAAGTGGATTACACTTTTTTCAAAATATATTAGTAGGCTATAGCCTTTGTCTTTCCACTAAAACTTGCATATAATATTGACAACTACATTACTATTTAGAAACTCTTGCATAAATACTTTGAGTAATATGCACAATTTTAATGCTGTGTTTTTTGAAATTAAAACTAATAAAAATATATTTTAAATTTTAAGTCCAATACACTTTTTTTTTAAAATTTGGTAGGTTATAGTCTTTGCCTTTCTGCTAAATCTTGTATATAATATTGACAGTTACACTACTATTTAGAAACTCTAGTATAAATATTTTATGCCATATGCACAACTGTGTTTTTTGAAATAAAAACTGATACAAATTTATTTTAAATTGTCAAGTGGATTACACTTTTTTCAAAATATATTAGTAGGCTATAGCCTTTGTCTTTCAACTGAAATTTGGATATAATATTAATAGCTACATTACTATTTAGAAACTCTTGTATAAATACTTTCGACAATATGCACAATTTTAATGTCGTGTTGTTGAAAATAAAAACTAATAAAAATATATTTTAAATTTGAAGTCCAATACACTTTTTTTGAAAAATTTGGTAGGTTATAGCCTTTGCTTTTCAGCTAAATCTTGCACATAATATTGACAAATACACTACTATTTAGAAACTCTAGTATAAATATTTTAGATAATATACACAATTTTAAGACTGTGTTTTTTATAAATAAGAACTAGTATAAATATATTTTAAATTTTCAAGTGAATTACATTTTAAAAAAAAAAAAATAGTAGGCTATAGCATTTATCTTTTGCTTGAAACTTGCATATAATATTAACAACTACATTACTATTTAGAAACTCTAGTATAAATATTTTAACCAATATGCACAATTTTAAAGCTGTCTTTTTTGAAATAAAAACTAGTAAAAATTATTTTAAATTTCAAGTGCATTACACTTTTTTTGAAAAAGTTGTTAGGTTATAGCCTTTGCCTTTGAGCTGAATATTGCACATAATATTACCAGCTATACTTCTATTTAAAAATTCTTGTATAAATACTTTCAACAATATGCACAATTTTAATGCTATGTTTTTGAAAATAAAAACTAATAAAAATATATTTTAATTTTTTAATCCAATACACTTTTTTTGAAAAATTCTGTAAGTTATAGTTTTTGTCTTTCGGCTAAATCTTGCACATAATATTGACAAGTACATTATTATTTAGAAACTTTAGTATAAATATTTTAAAAAATATACACAATTTTAAGATCATGATTTTTGAAGTAAAAACTGGTATAAATATATTTTAAATTTTCAAGTACATTACACTTTTTATAAAAAAAAAATAGTAGGATATATCATTTGTCTTTCGCGTGAAACTTGCATATAATATTGGCAGGTACATTACTATTTAGAAATTCTAGTATAAATATTTTAGGCAATATGCACAATTTTAAAGATGTGTTTTTTAAAATAAAAACTAGTAAAAAATTATTTTAAATTTCAAGTACATTACGCATTTCTTTGAAAAATTCGGTAGGTTATAACATTTGTCTTTCGGCTGAATCTTGCACATAATATTGTTAGCTATACTACTATTTAGAAACTCTAGTATAAATGTTTGAGGTAATATACACAATTTTAAGAGTGTTTTTTGAAATAAAAACTGATACAAATTTATTTTAAATTTTCAAGTGGATTACACTTTTTCCAAAATATATTAGTAGGCTATAGCCTTTGTCTTTCAACTAAAACTTGCATATAATATTGACAGCTAAATTACTATTTAGAAACTCTTGTATAAATACTTTAAGTAATATGCACAATTTTAATGTTGTGTTTTTTGAAATAAAAATTAAGAAAAATATATTTTAAATTTTAAGTCCAATACACTTTTTTTGAAAAATTCGGTAGTTTATAGTCTTTGCCTTTCGGCTAAATCTTGCACATAATATTGACAGCTACACTACTATTTAGAAACTCTAGTATAAATATTTTATGTCATATGCACAACTTTAAAACTGTGTTTTATGAAATAAAAACTAGTTAAAAAATATTTTAAATTTCAAATGCATTATATTTTTTTTTTTTTGAAAATTTCGGTAGGTTATAACATTTGCCTTTCGATTGAATCTTGAACTTAATATTGACAGCTATACTACTATTTAGAAACTCTAGTATAAATATTTTAGGCAATATACACAATTTTAATACTGTGTTTTTTAAAATAAAAACTGATATAAATTTATTTTAAATTTTCAAGTGCATTACACTTTTTTCAAAAAAAAAAAAAAAATAGTAAGTTATAGCATTTGTCTTTCCACTGAAACTTGCATATAATATTGACAGCTACATTACTATTTAGAAACTCTAGTATAAATATTTTCAACAATATGCACAATTTTAATGTTATGTTTTTGAAATAAAAACTAATAAAAATATATTTTAAATATCAAGTCCATTACACTTTTTTTGAAAAACTCGGTAGGTTATAACCTTTGTCTTTCGGCTGAATCTTACACATAATATTGACAACTATACTACTACTCCCTCCGTCCTGAATTAATTGGACCATTTGACAATCACGTTTTAAAATTCAATGTTTGACCCAAATTTTCATAAAGATAAGTAATGAAAAAAATTTCCAAAAAAATATATTTAGAAAATGTATGTTGCAACTTATGATTGAAATATAAATTTTTTAACTTTAAACATCTAAACATCCATAAAAATAAATCATAGATTAAATACTGTGAAACAATAAAAAAAACACGGTCCAATTAATTCAGGACGGAGGGAGTATTTAAAAACTCTAGTATAAATATTTTAGGCAATATACACAATTTTAAAATTGTGTTTTTTTGAAATAAAAACTGCTATAAATTTATTTTGAATTTTCAAGTGTGACACTTTTTTTAAAAACAATTAGTAAGTAGACTATAGTCTTTATCTTTCGAGTGAAACTTGCATATAATATTGACAGCTACACTACTATTTGGAAACTCTATTATAAATGCTTTAGGGAATATACACAATTTTAATGGTGTGTTTTTTGAAATAAAAACTATAAAAACTGAATCATATTAATATTTCTTCCAAAATGTTTTCTCACAAACATTAATTTAAATTTAAAGTGTATTACACTTTTATAAAAAAAATCGGTAGACTATAACCTATGTCTTTGGCTCAAACTTGTACATAATATTGGCAACTACAGTACTATTTAGAAACTCTAGTATAAATATTTTAGATAATATGCACAATTTTAAGACTGTGCTTTTTGAAATAAAAACAAATAAAAAATTAAAGAAGGAGAACCAGTAACCAATTTTCAATTATCCATACACATTAAATAAGTTTACTAACTAGTCACACATACTTACATTTGTGGCCCTAATGTATCAACACACATCAACCGATACATGCAAGGCAGTCACCAAGCAAAGTATGAACAGTCTAAGTACAACCTTTAACAGGCTAACTTCTTTCGACTCATCTAAGTAAAATCATAAGCACAAAAGGCTCCAAAGCATACAAAATGCAGAAATGAAAATGATAGTTGAAACACATAACCTTCTAGTAAGGACTCACTAGCTTTATACAGAGCAATGTTCTAATTAAACTTGATGGTTTACCAAACATTCCAGCATTAACACTCTTTAGTGTAACAATTTTAATAAATTTTATATAAATCAAAAAGATAATCTGTAAACTTCCTAATAAACTACACACTTGGGAATCTGACCAAAAAAATTATCAAATACCAGTTCATGCTTTAGAAGTGCAGATTAATTCTCAAAGTTGATGGTTGTTCAGAAGTTATTAACAAAATTCCAGATTGGCTCTCTTGTGTTCTAATAACTACTCCCTCCGTCTTCTAAAGATTGTAGCTTTTGTTTTACTGTTTTCACAGTATTTAATCTATGATTTTATTTCATCAGTATTTAGACATATAAAATTTAATAATTTATATGCATATCATAATTTGAAGTATGAATATTCTAAATATATTTTTTCCTGGTTTTTTTTCACAATTTATCTTAATGATAATTTAAGTCAAACATTGATACTTGAAACATGAAAATCAAACCTTACAATCAATAAAAAACGGAGGTAGTATATAATAGATTAAGGAATTGACAGTGGTCAGTGGTGGATTAGAAAATTAGGGACGCTATTGGTGGGTGGGTCTCTTGGTATAACGTGTTTTTTGTCCACATTTTACTTCCGGAAATTTGAACTGGTTTGACATTTCACGGTTTGACCTCTTCAACCCAATTTCTACCATTTTTTCAGTTCACCAACTTTCTTGGACTTCAACAAAATTTCTTCTTTTCTACACTTTTTCCTTTTCTTTCTTTAGGTACCTAACTTCTTAGAGCTTGCCTTTGTAGATATACCCAACTAGAGAGAGGTCTTTCTTAATCAATAACTAATTCTGTTTCCAAATTTTTGAAACATTTAGCTAGCGTTTAGTGGATAAAAATAATTTTTATTTTTATTTCTTATTTCAGTTTTTATTTTTAATGTGTAATTTTTAAAAAACAGTTTTCTGAAAACACGTTTTGTAATAATATTTTAAAAATAGTTTTTTTTTTTTTAAAAACAAAATTGGACCAATCACCGTACTGTTGTCGGGCCATCGCCGGATCCCGCCAACCACTGCCAGTTCGCCGGGCGGCGGTAGTCCAGCAACTGTCTGGCAGTGGTCCAGTAGCGAACCGGCGACGGTCCGACAATGATCCGGTAGCGTTCTGGCAAACCAACAACGGTCTGGCGGTGGTCCGGTGACGGTCCGGTGAATGTCCGACGGTGGTCCAGTGACTGTCCAACTGTGATCCGGTGACGGTCCTTGTTTGTTCGTCGCCTGTTTTCGGATGAAAAAGTTAAAATATTATTTTCAAAATCTTTTACAACTTTTTTTTTGTTTTCATATGAAAATGAAAATAGCTAAGTGAACACGTTTTCATTTTATTTCCTATTTTCAGAGAATTTTCTGAGAATTTTCAGAAAATTCTCTAAACTAAACACACCGTTGATTTTTGGAGTCTATTTGATTTCAAGTTATCTATATTATTCTTGAGTGGAAAAAGAAAATCTAAAAACTATGTTAATAAAGTAGACACATCGAATAATTATCATTTATATATAAAAAAAAAGTTGAATTTATATTTCAGAAAGAAAAAAAATTAAAGTTATAGATTAAATGTAAAAAAACAAAATATTTTAAAAAGGCTTTATTATAAGATAGCTCATTGAACTATATTGACTCAATCACTTTAGTTCCTAAATTAAAAAACGTGTCAACCAATCCATCAATTATGTTGTGTCAAACACTTTACCCTTTCGACTCTATCAATGTTAATTGACTTTAGAAAAAATACCTATTATGATCCTGTTTCTTTCTAATATATGCCCAAAGTCTCTAAACTTATCAGATCTGACAAAAATATCGTCTCACTAGATTTTTTAGGTGGGTAAGTCGGGTTTAACAGAGGACCAGAGCAGAGCTGACCACTACAACCCTTTGAACTTTTGAACTTAAACATTTACAATTTAATACTTTAAATACTTACAAATAGATCATTTATCTGTCAAAAAACTAACAACAATCCTCCTTATAATTAGAGTTTGATTTAACCCTAAATGTGTCAGGGTGGCCGAGTGGTCTAAGGCGCCAGACTCAAGTTCTGGTCTCAGTGATCGGGCGTGGGTTCAAATCCCACTTCTGACATTTTGTATCAATTAACTTTTGATTAATTAAAAAGTGTAACTGCCAAAATTATATATTTCCTTTTTTGATAGGAGCTAGGTATAGAAAATTATTCATATTCAGGGTCAAGGTGTAAACTATACTTTCTGTAATTATAGAGATATTGATTTAAATGTCAACAACAAAAAAAGTGTTATTGATTTAAGCATAAGAAAATGATAGCTAACTAGCAGCTGCAACAAAGCTTTTGGCTTGTATCTCATTTATAACACATGCATGCATGCATGCATGAGATAAGTAAAAACAATAGTATCTTGCTTCACAAGATATTAATTACATTAGCCTGTACATTTAACATACTACAACTGCACTACATATAATTAGCTGATTTATGGTAGTATTGATCAAGCCAGTGAAAAGTGCATTGACAAGATAAGTTTTTTTTCTCCTTTTTTTTTTTTTTTAAAAAAAAAATTGTGACCAGCAGATGTAGCCCTTTTGATGTAGAGTTTATATCTGATACATTCACGATGAAAAATATTTTTTTTTATGATAGTGAAAAGAATATTTTTCATCGTCGGTGTATAAGATATTAACTCTTAACCACTAATGGATCTTTCATATGTTGCAATCTACATGCTGGAATCTCGCACGCAAAGTCTATAAATGGATCTTTCATATGTGTCTTTATCATTATATCAATACACACACACAAATACATAATAAACACACATTAATGAGACTCTTTTCTAGATGGGTGGGATCTAGAGGAATATAATATCTTGAAAATTAAGTATGAAAGGAAAGGAGATAGATCAAAAGGGGTAGATTTCAAAATACTTTTTTTGATATGAATCTTCAAAGATTCAAAATTTGGAGGATCTAACTTGTTGAGAAACTAATAATGTACGTAGGGTGTGACCTTTAAACAGAGGCGTATGAGCAAGTAAGCTTGCCCAGCTCTCGTTGGGCAAGATCATTTTATATCTAAAATTTAATAGTATATAAAAATTGTATATTTTTGTTCATATTTTTTATGAATATTATGTAAAAATGTATGTTAATTTATCAAAAAAATTACCTAGTATTATTTATGTGTTTACTTTTTTTTCCGTTTACCTAATTTTGAGACACTAGATCTGCCAGTGTCTTTAACATCTCCAAACTATTTGTAGCTTGACAATAAATGAGATAATGTTGTGATGATGGATATTCTGCCATGCCTTTCGAGAGGCCAATGTAGCAGCTCAAACTTTAGCAAGACACGGTCTAAACTTTGACTGCTCGAGATGTTGGACTCTATCTCTACCGCGCTTTATTGCTCATACTATTTGATGGTAGCTTTGTGACGTTTCTCTCACGTTTTTTCTCTCTCTCCCTCCTTTGTCTCCATTAGGTCCTCGAGGTTTCTACCTGATATCTTTCTTATTGTTCTTCTAAGATCGTAGTGAATTCAGACCTAGGTAGCATTTCTTCCTATTCTCTTAAAAAGCCTCTGAGAACGTCGGGGTGGAGTTTTCACATTGGGAACTCCTTTCTAATATCAAAAAAATAAAAAACAATACTAGAACTAAAGTTTTAACCAAAAGTTTCATTTTCCGCTATTTTCTTAATTTTCGGGTTCCACTCTTCTTGAAAGTGGAACTTCATTATTAGATAAAAATCTGTTGCATTTAGAAAATTAAACATGTGGATAAGGTTAAGATCATATGCATGTGTATGTGTAGAAGTAATTAACCAAAGATTAATTTACCATTTTGAAAATTAAACAGTACTAATTGTTGACAAAGAAAACAAAACTATTCGTGAGGCTTAAGCAACCACTTAACTAATTAACGTCCATTTGTACATGATAATTATGCGATCGAGTACTCATTTTGTACGTTTCCCAGATTTTCCTCTCTTACTTTTCCCAACCCTAATTAAATCTCATGCGATTTGTGTTGCCACGTCATCATAAGTAGATAAAAGATGAAGAATTTTAGTGATATTTAAGTCTTCTCATCAGAATTCTTCTTTGAAGGAAGATAACCTCAAAATGTCATTATTCTTTTTTTGTGGAAAATATGAAATGTGGTATACTTTTCTAACCTTAATTTTGTTTTAAAGTGATCGTAATCTTACATATTCCAATATTCGTTTGATTAGTGTGAACATGAATTAATACTAATTGATTAACTTTGGGTTTCCTCCACTACATCTAATCAGCTTTTCAAAGACCTAGAAAGAAAGAAAA
>JBBYHH010214052.1:0-13370 GCA_038382905.1 Daphne laureola | reverse complement strand
TTTGTTTCACTCTTCTTCTTTTTTCCCCTTACTTTTTCTAGAGGTCATGAAATTGCAATCCAAAATTGCACAGCTGAGTTCTGAACTAATCAAGAAGGATGTCGACCTGGAAGAATGTCAAGCACAGAGTGAGCATCAGTGCAGGCAACTGCTTAGTGAGATTCAAACGGTCATTAGTTTGCTTCATCATACTCCTCTTTTTTTTCTTCTTATTTTGTTTCTATGAAAGGAGCTGGTTCGCTTTCTAATTTCATTAATTAAAAAGGCCAGCAACACTTACATCATCAAGCTTGCAATACTCCTCTTTGTGACAATGTAACAATTTTTTCGAGGGACATTTTGAAGTCCAAAGTGTATTTTTATTCATACTCCCACTCCTAGTTTGATCAAGTATTCAAGTTTCTATTAAAAAGGATTCTAAGTCCTGTATGAACTGTGTGGTCAGACTATATATTTATGACTAAGTGAGAGCTAAACAATCATACCCTTTAGTGTTATAAAGGCATTCCCTGACGTCAAAGTTCTTGTACCCTCTTGCATGACTGGCATTTATGCATTAATATAATAGGAGTGTCGTTCATGATGACAACCTAAATAGGTAGCCATTAAGGCTTACCTGATTTGTTAATTGGGTGTGAAATATAAAATTTGTGCGTACATTTGTAATTAGCTTACAGGAGAAATGGGTATATCTGATGTCTCTCTATAGATTGGTAATGTACCCATCAAACTTGTTAGAGTTATAATAAGAATACATATATTTGACATATGGTATACCTCAATTATAGGGATTAGATTAGCTTAATTATAGGAATCAATTTTATTCCTTTCCTTTTCCTTAGCATATACCTGTGTATAAATACCTAGGATTAGTCTAATACAATTCATTGAGAATTCCTCAACCTTAGTGTTTCTGATTACAAAGAATAACTCAACATTTTTAGACCAAAGTGAGAAGCTGTTACCATTTAGAGATGGTTTGGCAATTCGTAAATTGATGAAACTGGAGAGCCCATTGTAAGGGAAGAGCCCGTCGTCTAAACCTTTGATGTCGGGGAGGTTTCATCAAGACTTGACATTTCTCTTCACTGGTTGAGGGCTGAATTGAAGCTGCTCCAGCCCTTTACAGAGTACAGAGTGAACGGGACCCGGCTCGATGTTGCTGGACCAAAGTAGAAACAAATTAGCCATATTCTGGTCATTTTTACGACAGAATACCACCAGAAATGGAATTAGGAGAGGTATGCGACCTGACCCATCTAGGCGCCACCGTTAGAAGTCGCCGGATGCGTGGGGTATTTTCCGGCAACGCAGTCGGTGCTACTGGAGTCGCCGGTGCTCCCTGGTGCTGGTTTTGGTTTTAGTTTCTGGGTTGGGTAAGTCTTTATGTGGTTTCTAGGTTAGGACAGTGAAGTGCCTATAAGTGATGCTTAAGTCTGTAGCTGAAAAACTTCAGCAATGTGCCTGCTCTGATAGCATGTGAGATAGTAAATCAGAGTAGTATTGAGAGAATAAGATGATGTATTACATAAAGAACCATCCCCTTTATATAGGGATTTTACAAACAGGTAATGGAAGTAAATGGTAGTTGGGGTGATGGTAGTTGGGGTGATGGGACTTGGGTAATTAGGTGAGATATACATAGGAAGTTTAACTTAGTCTTCTAACAATAATGATTTCAAACCATTCTGTGACAATTGACACGTTACGACAACTATATTCATACCTTGGTACAACAACTGTTTATCCTGAACCCAAATTCAAAAGATTTCTGACAAGAGGGGACCAAATGTTAGGTATTTATTCAGTCATCCAATTAAAGATTATACAGAAATAAAGAATCCATTGATTCACTTTATTTTCTAGCGTAAAGAATTTGATTAACATAACCAAATAAAACCTTTTATAGCCATGCACACAATTCTTTGCCAACCAAGGTTCTGGGGTTCTCTCATGGCCCCTTGACCTCTTCCTCATAAATTCTTAAAATGCCTAAATGGACACATTTAACATTCCCAAATACTACCATCATCACCACTGGAGCTTGCTTTACGAAAAGCAGTCTTACTTAGAGGTTATCTAAAAACTCACCAGGGAGACAGCTGAACCCCCACGGTAAGCTCGTCCAGTACGTCCAATTCGATGCACATAACCCTCCACACTTGAAGGCATATCAAAATTTATGATCTGTAGAAAATAAAAAGCATTATCATAAACTAATTCAGGGCCTCTGTAGGGTCTTGATCTAGAGATTTTGTGCTCGTCATGGTCACAATAATGATTAAAAACCAAAGCTGTGATTTCAAACAAAGACCATGAGGTAGATCTTCCAACAGATGAAACAGGTAAACATGAAAAGGGACAAAAACTCGGGTCTCCCACACAATGTCTAGAGCTGTTTCACAAAATACCGAGAAGAAATACACATCACGCTTTTGTTGTCTAAAACTTCACATATAACGAAACTGAAAGAATTCCTCTCTTATAACCAATTCAACTTACCAAAATAGCAACTGTGCCATTAAGTCAAGATTGGGATTCAGGTCAATAAAACATAAACAAATTAATATGTAAAAGAAACTTAAAAAGAGTTCTTTCAGCAATATTTGTGAGAAATTCTGGGGATCTTAAAATCAGAAGAACTACAAACAATAAAAACATTTAAAAGAACTGTCAAAGAAAACTGAGAAGGAAGCTACAAAATATACTGATTTTAAAATTTCATCCAAATTAGAAGCGTTTCTAAATTTCACATCCTGTTGTATCATGGTCCTAACTCATCAGTGCCCAAGTTATTATGCCAAATTAGAAGCATTTATATCAGATGAAACATACTGTCTCTACTCTTTTAAAGTCAATTCCTCGCACAACACCAAACTCAGAATCCAGCTTCGGTTTCGCATGTTTCTTCGACTTCCTTGAATCTCTATTGTTTTCACTTGATTCCTCCTTTTCTTTTCTTTGACTGTCATCACTTGCAATCAGATAATCATAAAGTCCAGCATTAAACCCCTGGTGAAAGAAAGCAATACAGAGGAAGTGTGGTCATAACCTATACCAATGAATAAGATTAAATCTCATCTGAATTTAATTGGTTTAGCAAATTCTACAAATAATAATAATAATAATAATATCGATGAAAGGGACACATGCAGATTAAAAACATAGAATTAAAGGTTAGGTACATGCCTCGAGGATATGAAGACGAGAATTCTGCGGTAACTCGGCATTCAAAATAGCAGACTTGATACCAAACTGGCAACATAAACACAGGCAATTTTTAGCAATGTTAAACCAATAACTCGTTACATAAATTGCTGAAATAAAACAGTAGTAACCACTACAGAATACAGAAAGAGCTTCACCATAAAAAACTATTTGTGCATACAGAGATGCAAGACAAAATATAAACCAGTCAGCATTATGAAGAATACCTTTTCCAGAAACAGCTTCAACCTGAATCCCATGTCAATGGTATTCGTGAATATTAGAACCTTCTTCTCAACCACACGATCAAGCTTTAGGAGTGCAAGTATGTAGAGTAATTTGTCACCTGGATTACATGAAATCTGGCAACCAAAAGATGAGTTAAGAAATCAGCACTAGTATCACAAGCCGGTTAGCAAAAACTCCACCGCAATTGGGAAGTAACATGTGGAGAATATTTGCAGTCGCTCATGAGCCCAGGCATTGGAAGAACACTTTGTTAAGTGAAAGGAAGTGAATAACAAACAGCACATGTTTGCTACTTTTTAAAGACTACCATTTGCAGATGACAAGTAGCAACAGAATAATATAAAACGAGCTCCTACAATAGATGCACATTGAAAACATAAAGTACATGAAAGAGTAAGTTCTACATCAATTCTTTTCTTTTTATCTTTTTATTTTATGGGCAAGCTCAAATATCCGTCTTTAATACAATTAGATAAGCCCGTGACATTAAAAGATGTGGAAAAATTATACACTCTCTCTGTCCCTAAATGATTGAAACACATAGTTTTCTGCATTTAATCTATGACTTTATTTTCCATCATTTCGAACTATAAATTTAACTTTTTGTATACAAATGTTGATTTCATATGTCTACTTTATGAATATATTTTTTCAATTTTTTTCTACAAAGTTATAATGTAGATAAATTAAAGTTAATTTGACATCGAAAGGTAAATGTTCCAATCAAAGAGGGATGGAGGGAGTTATTGGGATTCGATACATAAAAAATTCATGATTATATCTTTAAAAGTTTCTATAAAGACCTTTGTAATTCGTACCCAATACTGATGAACATTTTTAGAGATGATTTCTTTCTTCACATCTTCAACTTCTGACAATGTCAAAACGAAGGGATTTTGTAGAAGCATCTTCTTGAGCTGATCAACATCAGAACTACTACAGTATAACAAGTTATAAAAGTCATTTCTTTCATAACAGCATGCATTTAATGAGGATAGTCATGCAGGAGGTGAATGAATTATCAGAATGGAGGAGTAGATGGACTAAAGATGAACTCCCTTTATCCCATAAAAAATTGAAACATTTGACTGTGCATGGATACTATGGAGTGCTAAAGAAATGAGGGTAATAATGTAAAAGGGCTAGTATATAAGACAAAAGTAATGTATTGAGTAGTTAAGAAATTGAGGGCAATAAGGTAATTTTGGTGTTATAACCTTAAGAGGAAACGTTTCAGTTTTCCTAAAATGACCCAAAAATGAAAATACTTCAATTTCCTTAGGCTGGAGTAATTAGTACTCGTGATGGATATGACAGTTCAAAAGATCACAAAATAAGATGGGATACGACAATAAGAAGCGAATAAAATATTATCATATCAGTACAGAAAACAAACCTTGTAGTAGCAGACATAAGAAGGCATTGACATCGCTTAGGGATAACAGCTGTAAGAGCCTTAAGATCATCTTCGAACCGGAATTGCAACAATAAATCTGCCTGAGATAAAAGTATTATCAACTTACTGAGCAACTGGTAAAGAAAAAAAATTGACAGTATGTACAGTTATGAAATGTAAGCCAAACACAAAGATTCACCTCATCAAGTACAAGAAACTCAAGTGATTCATTTACTGCAGTGGACTGAAGCAAACCAGAGGACAAGCAATCCCTTAAACACTTTGGTGTGGTGACCAGGACATCAGGACACCCAGCTAGTGCAGCTCGCTGGAGGCATTTATTAATGAAATCCGATAGAATCAAAACCATATAAGAATGTATCAAAAACAGGAGATAAAAAACCACCAAAGTCGCACGCAATAGAGTGGGCATCAAGCACTGAACCAACCAAATCAGGAGCAGGCATGCTGCTGTTAAGTTGCACCACTTTCAACTGAACTCTGCACAACTCAATGAGAGATGAAGCTTCTCTGTGAACCTGAGAAATAATAAAAACACAGCAACTACACTAGTCATAGTGAATCCAGAATCCATAATAGCATACTGAAACTAAGAACACCAAACCACACCTGCTGACACAATTCCCTGGTCGGAACGAGAATGAACGCAGCAGGGGCAACCCTGGTCCTCGAACCAAGATCAGAAGCAAACAATTTGTGAAGCAGAGGAAGAAGGTACGACAAGGTTTTCCCAGTTCCCGTCCTAGCTTGAGCAACCACATCTTTCCCTTGCTAATCAATTGGAACACAGATTGCAATTAATTACATTCACATCAGCTGCAACATCATCGAGTTTCAGAACTTTCTTTCAGCATCCGTTTCTGTTCATGAACTTACCAGCACAAGTGGGATCGCGACGCTTTGAATTGGGAAGGGCTTTTCGATGCCCTGCTTGAGTAGCGCACGAAGCAAGCGTGGGTCGAGGCCGAGCTCTTCAAAGCTCTTTTCTTGTTCATCTTCGGATTGCTTCTTCTGCGGTTGCTTCGTTTCCGCTGCTACTGGCTTTTGATGATCGCGTTTGCTCTTCCTGGCCATGGTTAATTCCAGAGAAGCGATTGGTAGCTTTGAAAACGCAGAGCGCAAAAAGAGATAGGGTTTAGACGTTTGGCTGGGTTTAGTGTGGGGCTAGGGTAATCATCATATACCCCTGAAATTTGCTATATTTTTCAGTTTTCTCCCATATTTTAAAATTTCTTTATTTATCCCCCTAAGATTTGAAGAATTATACAAAAAACCCCTTGAAGTCTAACTTTCATAATAGTTCTGTTAAATTTTAAATCTAATGACAAAATTAGACTACTAATTTTTAAACCCTAATAGTTATACCTTAATGGTTTTGCGCCTTACACTTTTACCATCTTTTCTATCTCTCTCTCCTCTCTCACACCCACCGCAGCCACTCAAGATCTAACCGAAGCTCTCTGACCTAGCCTCAAATCCAGTGTTGGCTGTGAAAATAATGACAGTTTCATTTTATCGTCGGTAGACCGGACATCGACGGAGGCGTGACAGGCTTCGCTTGTGCCATTGATGAGACTGGGCAGCTTAAGGTAGCAAGAATCGAAGACATTGCAGGTCGGTTGAGGTTTAGTACCGGTGTAGGGGTTGCAGCCGATGACAAGGAGACCGTAGACTTTACATTCGTGGGAGAAGCAGTGGACGGGTCTGATGGTGGCAGAGTTGTCGTAGCGGTTGCAATCGATCTAGAGGGACTCGCCGGACAAATGGAGGGTGAGGTTGCGTCCGTTGAGAATTAACCAAATTAAAATGAAACAACTTCGATTAAAAGACGGAGAGAGTATGAGATCTACTTATTATTATCAATAAATTTTGGCTTCCTCGTATTTCTTATAGCATAACATTGATTTTACTAATGAGCTAAACTCCTACTTATCATAACTAGTTAGGTTTACTACCAATGATAATCGATCTATCTTCAGTTTTACTTGTTTCTTCCCCCTCGATATCCTGGGTATTTTTATTTCTAGAAAAGAAAAAGACAAGACATAGAAACTTATAGAAATCTCCTAGATTTGCAATGAAAGTGGGTTGCATTATTAGATATATATACATAGGCTTACCTTGGACCGCCAAATACATGTTCCACCTCGGTTGGATCGAGTGGAGCTTCGGTTGGATTGAGTGGTTGCGGTTGGTGTGAGAGAGGAGCGGGAGATAGAGAAGATGATAAAAGTGTAAGGGGCAAAACCATTAGGGTATAATTGTTAGGGTTTAAAAATTAAGAGTCTAATTTTGTCATTAGATTTAAAATTTAAAAGGACCATTAATGGAAGTTAGATTTCAAGGGGGCTTTTGCATAATTCCTCAAACCTTATGGGGTTAAACAAAGGATTTTCAAAATACGAAGGGGAACTGAAGAATATAGTAAACCTCATGGAACTATATGATAATTACCCCTGGGCCTACCCCCCATTTTTTAGTGAAAATTCACCTACAACTGCAAAAGACTAAGTTGCCATTTCTCATAAACACGTTTTTCTTCTTTTAATTCCGTAATCACACAGCCTTAACCAAATAGATTTGACACTCGAGCCTATTGTAAAGTGATGCAGTAATCGGTGATTAGCAATCGATGATCGATGACTTGTGGCTAACGATTGCCACTGCCAACCTCAAATTGCGTAAGATTTGTCACTATTCAGATGCGATTTTAACTAATTTTATTCTGATTTGAGGAAGTGTTTTAGTTTCTTATGCGATGAAGTGGAGAAGCAATGTTTCAACTCCTGCGGCGATGACCACGAGCAGTGATGCAAACGATGATGCATGTGACGAGTGTCGACGGTGACGGGAAGCGATTGGCCACCTTGAGATGAGAGCTGTGGCATGAATAGCGAGCGATCAGCGGCAAGTGACAAGCAGAAATCGGTGACCGTCGGCTGGAGATCGGTTAGTGGAGAGGAGCAAGAGTGAGACCAAACTTTTTATGAACAAAAAGGAGATCTGAAGATGTAGCGAGTTTCCAATTTATTTGCTAGATATTTGGACATGCATTTCATTCTTCGTTGCCTTGCATTTCATTATTCTGAGTGATATGGCCTGTCATTGCAATAATTAAAAGAATTTAGTAGAATTGTTGATACTTGTATACATTTTTTAAGATATGTACGTAACATTAGATTTTGTTAGACACGAATCCTCAAAACATGATAGACATTTCATTTTGTTTGATACTTCGTAAAAATGTGCTAACAAATTTATAAAATAGGTTTGACATTTTTTACACTTTTGATAGACACTTATAATAACGAAACAAACTATATATACATATAGCAAGAACTTTTTTCTACAGATATTTAGTGTGATTGATGATGATCACTTAAAATAAAAAATGAAGTGAGATAATATGTAATAGCTGAATTAGATTATCAAATTAGTTTGAATACCTGACTTCGTCACGGATTTCACTATGTATAGTTATAAAATTGTATTAATCTAACATATATAGCGCAACATGTTAGACAACTTAATTCTGTAACTAATAAATGCTCAACATAAATGTTGTAAAAATAACGATGATAGAACATAAAATAGAGTGAAATATTATCCGTGAAGAATGTTTAAATAATGAAGCCCTATACTATGCTAACTCCCTAAGATCACCAATCGGGTGGTCCACATCGACATCCCTACAAAAAAATCAAACATAACATGTTTTAACATAATGCATTTGCAACTTGAGATTCCTATTACAATTAGTAACATAGTATACAATATCAACATTAATGAACATATGATACTATGTAGTTTATAGTATATAAAACTAACCGGTTAGTTACACACTCATCAGTCTACATGATTCCACTTTCTTTCTGAATGGACATTTCATCAGTATACAATTTCGACTTCCCATTCTTTATCCTGCTTCAGAGTTCAACTAGTACAATAACAAATCCATTCCTATGAAAAGATGATATAATTCTATTACATGTAGCGTTCGGATAAAATTACCGCTTCACTGATTCTTCGTCAATAGCAAGTACAGACTCAGTCGCACGTTTACGTGTCTCGGCCTCTTTCTCGGCATCTACAATCTGAACCAAAGAATGATGATTATTATGTCATACACAATAAATAACATTAAATACAGTTTATCCTCTTAATATACGTACATTCTGGATCACTGTCAAGATACAATCCATATGGAACACGTAGTCTATCTCAGATACTTTTTTAACAGTGAACGCGGATCCCAGATATTTGAATTTGAAGTCAATAATCTGGAACTCCCACGACCATTTCATGCAAATCAACTTATTTAGTTTTTGATTCATTTCATCCTGCATAAAGTGCATGAAGATGCGTAACTAACTATACAATACTATGTAGGACATAAAGTATACTATCACAAATGCCTGACTTCTGAGTCTTGAAAATGATAATGCATCACATCCCAATAATTTTGATGCAATGTGGTCAAACAAAATGAAGGAACTTTGAGTTGTCCAGTCCCTCACCCTAACTTCAATTTTGTAACTACATAATTCAAAGGAATTTGTAATAATAAATGAGTACAATACAACATATACAACATTATAGTTTCCATGGTATCAAACGACTTACCGTGGTGAGGCATTCTGAGACGTCATTTTACAATGAGTGCAATACGAGTTTGGTCCAATGGCATTAACTTTTTTGATGCAAACAACACAAGACATGTACCATAGTGGACCTTTGTCATTCACTGATAAAATGGTTGCGCGACATTCAAAAACTCTCTCCTGCATATACAAACGCCCGATGGAAATTAGTTTTTTAAATCTAAATAGTAATCATGTACTTAATAGCAACACTGATATACAAAAGAGGCTTGTAAGTTAGAATCAATCGCACATCAGTACGTCCAGCACCCCGGGCGACTTCAATATCCTGTAAATCAACAGATCTAATCCAAGAAGTGGTTGATGTAGATGTACAATTGGATGGTATGGGTTGCAAACTAACCACATTGACACCGTGGAAAAATCAAAGGATTAATGTCCACATAGACAAAGCACATGGTTGATGTCAACGTATGAACAAAGGTAACAAAACCTATCAAGAAGCACGTTCTTCTCTGGTACTTCTGGGTTGGTATACATTTTCATGGCACATGTAGATAATAACCAATATCTGCCTGAAAAGTTAAACATTATGACCGTCATGAAATAGTCATATCAATTCTAAATCATAGTTAATTAGAGATATATTAAATCGGCTTCTCAAAGAAGTAAGATATTTTATGTACATGTATCAACCCTAACCTTGAAATATACTCGTGAAAGCGAGGATAATCGGCACACCGACATCTGACACAATAATCCCCGCAAGTAGATCAAGTTGATCACCCCATAAAACAATCTCTAACCCTAACCCACTAAACAAAGAGACAAAAAGAGAGAAAATCAGAACTGTAACGGAAACTGACATCAACCATACCAATAATACACAACATGTACACGTGGGATAGGAAGTAAAAAAATACTATATAAACAATCATTTCACTCACATCTCATTTAATAGCCATACCGACTGGATTTTATTCATGCGGTCATTTGTGAGAGATGTCTCGCGAGGTAAATCTATCTTCTCCAACCGACCGATCACATCTGATTAAATAACATATGATAGAGCGTTCAAGAAAATATAAAACACTGACACATGAATAAAGTTGTAACGGGTAGGTAAATATTTCCTCGCAGTGAATGTAAAACAAAAGGAATGATATACCTGTGCAATGCAAATTCTGAGGAAAACGTGCTTTGATATCAGGCAAGCTAATAAACTCAAACTTGTTGTGATCAATATCATCAGGACCACCAGCTTGAACCATTTTTATGAATTTAGTGAAAAACACTTTCATAGAGCAGTTCACTTGCTGCACACTTTGAGGAGACTTGCCAACCTTAAAGTTTGAAATGATATAAATGCTTCCCTCAGTCAATATTGATCTAAATTTATCGATCATATCGGGACCGATACGTGCAGATATTTGATCATTTTGTGGAAAACAATTGTCACTTGGATGTAGAGATGAACACTAAGCTAACTCTAAAACAAATGTACAACAATGTCAACCATACATATGTTAAATGGTATATGTGAAATGTAACACTCACCCTAGCATCTAGTAAAACCAACTGAATACTAAGGAATGAGCCATTGTGTATGGCATCCCACATACGAATGACTCGAACATGTATGTTCTAGTCATAACCATGATATGCTAAATGCTGGATCATGTGTTATATACCATATACGAAGATGATCAAACACTTTAGTATACACGATGTTTTTTGTGTACCCTTCATGCAGGTTATTGTTAGATTCAATTAACACATTGAAACCCTCTAGAGTCGTGACACGTGATGCAGTAACGTATAGTTGGCCATGACTGAACACGGGCTCCGGTAGATACAAACCTACGCGGTTGAAAGTCTGACCCTGACTTTTGTTAATGGTCATTGCAAAGCATGCTTTAACTGGAAATTTTCTTCTCGCAAAGAAAAATGGTAACTTCAATTCCGAAAGGACCATCTCAATTCGAGGAATCAGGCAACGTTGTCCAGGAAAACCCCTGAAAGAACCTCTACTTCTATAACTCTTCTAGCCAATTTTGTTACTATCAATCGGGTGCTGTTACACAGACCCTGCGCGTGGTTGATGTTTCTCATCAATATAATTGACACTCCAACCTTTAAGCTCAATTCATGGTTTGGAAAACTCAAGAATTTAAAAGTGTTCAAGTATTCCACTGGGTACAACTCATTTTGCGCATCGGCGTTCTCTGACATGGGTGAAATTCTATCAGCACTAAAGTAAGTCTTAATTTCACCGCTAACAAACTCCATCACACGGTCATTTACCGTATCAACAATTTTATTCGTGGCGGAAAGGATAGCACGCTCTCTAAGATACTCCATGTTAGACAACATATTGGATATATTGGGGTATGTGTTTTCAATGACAGAGTCAACCATACTACCAGTAAGTGGAATCAAGTGTTTATCCAAAATTCTCAACCAACAGTTATCTTCCTCATCATCTGATAATTTCTACAGCAGTATTCTCCCTTCCCCCAATTTAAGTAACCACTCCGTAAATTGAACAACATCTTCAGATGTCGAGTTCCGCAGGCGCATGTTCTCTGATAAAACGTGGACTTGGCATTATGGCCATAGATGGGAGGAACAAACAGTTGCCCCGAAAATATCACCACGACTGCCCTTAAGAACAATTAGTAGAATCTGTTTGAAATCACCACCCAATACAATGGTCTACCCGCTAAAAATTCTATTATGTGCATCAGGGTGAATAAAGCACATCAAATCACGGAGAGATCGGTCCACTGCTTTGAATGAATGTCGGTGTGCCATTGGTGCCTCATCCCAGATGATCAAAGACGCACGACAAATCAACTCGGGCAATGGGGTCGATTGTTTAACATTCAAGAAAGAGTCTTTGTCAATCTCGATTGGGATCTTAAGGCGCGAGTGCGCTGTCTTACCACCAGGTAGTAATAGTGCAGCAATACCAGATGACACAAGGGGTAAAACGATTTTCCTTTCCTATCACAAGAGAGCGAGCATTGTACGCCATAAATATGTCTTCCTCATGCCACCACTACCATATACAAAGTAAAACCCACCACGTGCATGATCTATAGAATCAACGATATAGTTGTATACTCGCCACTGACATTCATTCAATCCGCGATAGAACCGATCATGTTCATAGATAAGCTCCACCCTAACATAGTTTAGCTCTTCAACAATCAATGAATTGTCCTGAAGCACCAAACTAGTAAGGTCCGGGTATGACATACCATCAAAATCATAAAGGGACTGACCCATTCTATTCATTATCTTTTCAATCTCATATAATCCATAGTTAAATATCTCAGCCTCGGACAAAACCATATCAGGATCATCTCAGACCTTGCGTTGGGTCATTAACACATCATCACACAAAATTAAACGATTTCGTGTCCACAGATTCACTAGTTCAGCCACTTGACATAGTAGCATAATAGTGATGAACAACTCTCGCAAGCTACTTGCCATGGCCCAATGTGATGCTTCCAACAATACTTCATGTCATTCGTTGTCGCCTTCAAGCATCTCCAACACAAGATGTCACCCCCATCGCTTGGCGGAAACAAGAAAGCGGGGCGGAAAGGGGGAGTGACTTGCACGGAGCGGGGGTCATTCTGGTGCAGTGGTTCCCATAACCCGGTCCGATGTACCTTAACTCCCAAGCATATCGAAGGATAACACATTCATAAGGTACAAAGGAGAAGGATTGCACTTTAAGTCTTAAGTCACATATACTTAAGCAAAATGTTCCTAACACTTAGGCGTATTCTGATAACCAATTAGGGCAACAAAAGCCTATCTTAAACAACATCACAAACATGTCCATATTTATCCTTAACATACACTAAGCATCAAGGGAAACA
>JBBYHH010213941.1:0-13371 GCA_038382905.1 Daphne laureola | reverse complement strand
TTGAAAAAGTGATTGTGGGATGGAACTACAAGCTCTTGTCAAAAGGAGGGAAAGATGTTCTCTTAAAAGCTATCACACAAGCAATCCCGATATACACCATGTATGTGTTCCTTATCACGCTAGATTTGTGTGCATGGATGGAAAGGAAAATGAATAAGTATTGGTGGTCTCATAACAAGAAAGGAACCAACATTTTTTGGACTAAATGAACTGAACTGTGCAAATCAAATGAGAATAGGGGTCTTGGTTTTAAAACATTACATGACTTTAATAAGGCCATGCTGGGTAAACAAGGCTGGAGATTGTTAACATAACCTTTCTCCCAATGTGCAAGAGTGCTTCAACACAAATACTATCAAAGAAGGACTTTTCTTGAATCTAGAACAAGTAGCAATCCATCCTTGACATGAAAGAGTATTCTAAAGGGAAAGATAGTACTAACTCACGGTGTGCGCTGGCGGATCAGAGATGGTAGCAAGGTACGGGCGTGGTCAGACCCGTGGTTTCCGGGTACGGCTCCGCTGTGACCATATGGTCTAGCACCGTATGAGGCACACTTTTTTCATCCGAGATTTGTTTGATGCGGTCAACCAAGAATGGAAAACTGATTTGGTAAACACATTGTTTAGGACGGATGTTGCGAGCAAGATTCTTTCTTTAAATATCAGATCGATCGAAGGAGAGGATGCCTTGATGTGGAAATTGAACTCTCACGGTGAGTATACAGTTAACAGTGGCCACCATCTCTTGAAAACCTTGGAGAATCGGGAAGTTGACATGTCTGAAAAGAAGATATGGTCGATGATTTAGTGATCTCAAGTGCTTAAGAAAACAAAGATATTTATTTGGAGAAAATTCAAGAGATGCTTGCCCATTAAAGCGGAGCTCACCCGAACACATATTGAAGAAAATAAGTTGTGGTGTGAACAAATGAAGGAAACATACATGCATATTATTTTCAAGTGCGCTAAATTGAGGGATGTATGGCGGCAGCGAGGAATGGCGTGTGTTCCGGATGCCTCTCCAGCTCAGCTAGTACCAAGGTTTCAATTTATGGACCAAATCAAGCCTTCAGGAGGATGTGAGCATGTTTTTATTATAACATGGACTATATGGTTCCATAGAAATCATAAGGTACATGAAAATGGTGACTTTATTTCTCATGATGTGGTGTGGTAGATAGAACGAGCTTTGAACGAGGCAATGACGGTTAGAATCTCGGCCTTCAGTCATGCGCTGGCGAGATGGACTCCTCCGCCCAAGGATTGATCCAAGCTGAATACGGACACCGTGATAGGTGAATAGGGGCGGATCAGGCTGTGAGCGATCCTGCTGGATAATACGGGAAAGGTCCTAGCAGCACTTGCATATCCTAGCCATAACAATCATGATGTTTTTTTTATGCAGAAAGCCTAGCACTAAATGAAGGATTGACGAGGCTTGGCCGGTTTGGAAAGAAGAAGATTGTGATAGAAACAGACACCAATCAGGTTGTCTCTGTTATGCTTACAGGCAAACAATTTCGATGAGATGCATGACAATGCATTGAGGCAGCCATGAGATCTTTAGCACGAGAGGAGGCTTGGAAGATTTTTCACTGCCCGTTTTGCATTGCATGCTGATAACCCGTCCTTGTGGATAAATTGTATTCCTGATATGTTGGGAAACTTTCTGTAATAGTTCGGCTTCTCTTCTGTATTCTCTATCTCTCTCTCTTTTGTCTCCACTGGATCCTCAGGGTTTCTACCTGGTATCTTCCCTGTTGTTCTTTTAGGACAATAACGAATCCAGACCTAGGTAAAAATCTGCTTTTTTCTCTCTTCCTCATTTCAAACCGGCTGAGAAGCCTTTACTTATAAAAAAATTGAATCTCTTTACTTGTATAGGCTATATACCGACTCCAAAGACAGAATTGTGCATAGGCAGGAGGGGTTGCTACCCCCCCCCCCCCCTAAAATTTTGAGGAGTATAGGATATATAGTGTATATTATTAGGATTAAAGAGATAATTTACCAATTAGCCCCCTCTACCAAAGTCAAAATAAAATTTAAGCCTAATCATAATAAAATTAAACCCAATTTTCTCCCCTCTTTATCACACAACTTGGGTTGCATCCTGAAAAAAGTGCCAAATCACTTGACTAGGTATAATCCATTTTGGTCCCTATTCTTTGTTTGTAATTTTACTTAAGTCTTTGGCATTCATATGATTCACTTAAGGCACTTCTCATATTAAAAAGTTCATAGTTTGGTGGTCATACCTAAACTTTTATTTCCTTATAATCCTCTTTAGTATATTTGGATTTTAAATTTATGTGTTTATAGTTTTTACTAGATTATTTGGATAGATTTTTTATTTTCATTACTAATCTGTTTTATTTTCGTAGTTTTCATGAGGTTGATTTTTTTTGTTTTACGTATTTCTCTTCTCCGATTATTTTCTTACTATTATTTTTTATCATCTGGAAAATTGCTTACTATAAAATAATCAAGTAAAAGAAATAAATGAATTTGTGGTATTAATTTTGTGCGTATTAAAATTTATAATTTATGTATGTATAACTGACTACTTAGATCAGCTTAGGTTGTCAAACCCAAACGGCCTAGATAAAAATAATTAATAGAAAAATTTCGTCACTACAGCTTGGGACTCCGATAGGGAACCATTCTTCTTACTTCTTTACGATATATGGGTTCTGGGTTAATACTGATTTTTATGGCTTGTTCCTACCTTTTCGGTCCCTATTTTAAGCTACCTACCCATCTCCAACCTAAAATTCTTGGTTCCGCCATTGACCGACTCAACTGTATCCAAATCAATTAACTTTATTTTGTGACCAAGTTGGATCAATAATTTTCAATGAATTTAGTTACATGCTTGTTTGTTTAAAAGAGGAAGAATTGTACCCGTTTCAAAAAACAGAGGAAGAATCGTGTAGTAATTACATCATGTTGAAATTAGTTGTTTAGGTCAATGGGTTAAACCAATCGTGTAAGCCCGATTAATGTCAGTCTTTCAAGTTAATTCCCATTTGACTTTCTTATTCTAATCCAAATTTTGCTAATAGAGCAAATTTGAGCTGAAATATTTCAGACGTATCATCAAACTTTAAAAGTGATCACTTTAATCATTAAACTCGGAACTTTCTGATAAACATTTTCCAAACAACCAACTTTTGGTGATGTCAGTTATCATAAGTTGCAAATTTCTGTTTGGATGAAGACAGACGTACACACTTCTTTTCCTTTCACGTTTTGTTTGCTGACTTTTATGACTCTTAGATAACTAATTATGATCTATAAAAGCAAATTCATCTTATTATCTGAAAAGAGCAGGGAACAAATTGATGAACTCAAGTATGGCAAATTCAGAAGTAAACGCACCTTTTTCATGGGAAAAGAAGCATGGTCTCTCCAAAACAGTAGATAGACACAAAACGACGTCGTTTGCTATGGTTCACCCAGCGCGACATCAGCTTCCTGTTCCTCCTCCTCCTCCCGGCGGCAAGGTGTTTCGATCTCATTCGTTCCAAGCTGCGTTACGAAGATGAGATCATGATCATGATCATGATGATCCTTTCTTGAGAGCTTACAAGGAGTGCACAAAAACACCTTGGAATAGTGGTAATAAGGTTAAGAAAGGTGGCACTAGTTGGTTGTATAACCTCTTTTGTAAAGAGTCATGTAACGTTTGGGATGGCAACTCGAAGCAGGCATAAGAGTGATGGACATCATGGGGAACACAAGTGACACCATTCTATCTTTTCTTTCTAGTTTGTTTGGAACAATTTTTTAGATTAGTGTTAGAGGTTGAGATGTTTTTAAAGAGTTTGAGGTTAAAAGTTTTTAATATTGAGAATAATGATCCTACTATTGAGAATAATGATTCTACAGCTACTAAAGGGAGAAGAATGGCAGCAGCTGGAGGTATGAGTAAAGCAGAAGTACAGGAGCTGGACTAGGAGATTAAGCTAGAGGATGGCGCAAAGATGGCGTCAAGAGAAAGCGTCATCCTCATAGCAGAAGGAAGAGATCAGAACTTGCTTGGAGAACAAGTTATCTAATTAGAATAGGATTAGGAGTGTGTCAAGCTGCATTTAGGAGCAAATATCCCTTAAGGATTAGGAGTTCAAATCTATTTAGAATTACATAAGTGTAAAGCCTATATAAGGCTAAACTTTAAAGCAATAAAGTGTGGAAAATTATAATAAAACCAACTCTTCTTGCTCTTCTAAACCCAACATTGTGGTATCAGAGAAAGGTTTTCTTTTTTTTCTCTGTCGAAACATCCATGGCAGGACCAAACAATGCACCCGCACAAGTCCCATTCTTAACCATCGGTGCATCCTATGATTTCTGGTGCATTAAGATGGAGATACTTATCCAATCCCAAGACCTATTGGATCTAGTAGAAAAAGGAACAAATAAGGATGCTGATGAGAGAACAAAGAAACTAGAAAAGAAAAACGATGCCAAAGCCTTGTTGTTCATACAACAAGCAATATCTGATGAGATTTTTTCAAGAATCTCAGTACAAAGAACTCCAAAAGGAGCCCGGAACACTTTGAAGAAGCAATTTCAAGGATCAAGTCGAGTGATTGAAGTCAAGCTTCAAGGACTAAGGACTGACTTTGAAAACTCCAAGATGAAAACAAGAGAATCTGTGCAAACCTATCTATCAAGATTCTTTGCTGTTGTTAGAAAGATGAGGAGCTATGGAGAGGACATCCCAGAGAAGATTGAAGTATAAAAAATACTTAGAAGTCTCACAAGTAAATATGATCATATACTAACTGTAATAGAAGAATCAAAAGATCTGTCAAAATTAACAGTTGATGAGTTAATGGGTTCTCTCCAAGTCCATGAAGAGAGAGTCAACAGATCATCTGGAGAGAAAGATGAGCAAGCCTTTAAAGTACAAGGAGAATATAGGAAAAACAACAGTAGGGGAAGAGGATTTTTCAGAGGAAGAGGTAGAGGAAGATCTAAAGGAGGACTAGTTCAATGCTCACATTGTAACAAACCTGGATACTCAGAGGAAGATTGTTGGGGGAAAACCCAATGTTCACATTGTAAAAAAGTAGGTCACAAATCCGAGGATTGTTGGAACAAAGTACAATGCAACCATTGTAAAAAAATGGGGCACATAGAGGAAGACTGCTGGAGCAAGCATAATCAAGCAAAGTATACAGACGAAGAAATTGATCAAGAAGATTTTTTATTCATGACTATTAAAGGAGGTAACTCAAGCTTTACTGATATTTGGTATTTAGATAGTGCATGTTCAAATCATATTACAGGAGACAAAATGAAATTTAAACAATTAGATGAAACATACAAGTCTCACGTTAGACTAGGAGATAATAAACAGGTGCAAATTGAAGAAAGAGGAACAATACAAGTGCATATAGGGCAGAAGATCAAATATATTGCTGAAGTAGAATATGCACCTGGAATGGCCCATAATCTGATAAGTATTTGTCAACTTACAAAAAAGGGGTATCAAGTAATCTTTAATGATGAAGGATGTGTGGTTAAAAATAGCAAAGGAGAACTATTACTCACTGCAAAGATGACAGAAAACAGGATGTTTCTTATCAACTTAAGCACAAAATATTGTGCCTTGATCAAAGAAGAAAGCTCTGAAGTCTGGCACCTCAGGTATGGACACCTACATTACAAAGGTTTACAACTATTATCTAGGAAATACATGGTTAAAGGACTTCCCAACATCAAGGAAGAAAATCAACTGTGTGAGGGATGTGTATTTAGAAAACAAACAAGAAGATCATTTCCCAAAAATCAGGCACAAAGGCCAACTGAGAAAATAGAGCTGGTTCATGGAGACCTGGTAGGACCAATGAGAACACCCTCTCTTTTAGACAACAAATATCTGTTTCTCCTAACAAATGACTGCACTAGGATGAGCTGGGGGTATTTTTTGAAGAATAAGTCAGATACCTTCTAAGCTTTCAAGAACTTTAAAGCTTATGTGGAAAGAGAGACTAACCTAAAGCTCAAAACCTTCAGATCATATAGAGGAGGACAGTTCCTTTCAGGAGAATTCAGCACATATTGTGATGAACAAGGCATAAAGAGATAATTAACTGCACCATATACCCCTGAGCAAAATGGTGTAGCTGAGAGGAAGAATAGAACTACCTTGGAGATGGCCAGATCTATGCTAAAAGCCAGACACTTCACTGATGAATACTGGAGAGAAGCTGTTTCAACTACTATATATCTCCTCAACATATCACCCACTAAGGCAGTTTTAGGTAAAACCCTTTTTGAAGCTTGGCACGGTTTTAAACCCTCAATATCTCATCTTAAAGTATTTGGATGTATATGTTATGCATTATCTACTAATAGACACAAATTGGAACAAAAGAGCAAGAGGTATATTTTTATAGGCTATTGTTAAAAATCAAAAGCCTATAGAGTCTTTGATCCAATCACTAAAACATCAGTGATAAGTCATGATGTTGAGTTTAATGAAAACAAAAGTTTGAATTCAGAAGAAGGGAATGAGAACACTATGACAGTTGAAAACATCTTAGAAGATCAAGTACAAACAGGACCAGAAGCTGAAGATATTAATCAGGTACATGAGAAAAATCAACAGTTAAGAATTGAAGATATATAAGAAGGATCAACAAGGAAAGTAAGAACCAGAAAACCCCCAAGTTATCTTTCTGAATATGAAACAAGTCTGGTCATGTACACAGAAGATCCAGTATCACCAGAGGCTGTATTAGAAGAACAAGTATGGAAGAAAGCTATGACTGAGGAGATACAGGCAATAGAAAAAACAAGACATGGAAATTGGTAAGGAAACCAGAAGGGAAAAATGTCATAGGAGTAAAATGGATCTTCAAAGTCAAATATAATGCTGATAGGAGCCTACATAAACATAAGGCAAGACTGGTTGTGAGAGGTTTCTATCAAGAGGCAGAAATAGACTATGAAGAGACCTTCTCACCTGTTGTTAGGTTTGATACTGTTAGAACTGTATTAGCATTGGCTGTACAAAATCAATGGGAGGTATACCAATTTGATGTGAAATCAGCCTTCTTGAATGGGGAATTAAAAGAAGAAGTGTATATAAATCAACCAAAGGGATTTACTATTCTAGGAGAAGAAGATGAAGTGTACAGATTATACAAAGCTCTATATCGTCTTAAACAGGCCCCTAGAGCTTGGTATGGAAGGATTGATGAGTTTTTTCTGGAAAATCAGTTTCTCAAAAGTGGTAGTGAACCTACCTTGTACATAAAGAAGGATCATGATGGGAAAATGATTATCATCAGTCTTTATGTAGATGACATGATCTACACAGGCTCTTCAAAGAAGTTGATACAAGAGTTCAGGACTGAAATGATGAACTCTTTTGACATGACAGATCTTAGAAACTTGAGTTATTTTTTAGGGTTAGAGATAAAATGAGGATCATGTGGGTTCTTCATTTCACAAAGAAAGCATTCAATTGAAATGCTTAAAATGTTTGACATGGAGAACTGCAATCCAGTTACTACACCTATGAACACAAATGATAAATTGGTCCTAGAGGATGGAACGGATGAAGCTGAAGCAAGAAGACTTAGAAGTTTGGTTGGTAAGTTGATCTATTTAACTTATACAAGGCCACATATCAGTTATGTAGTTGGACTTGTATCACGGTTCATGCGTAAGCCATCCAAACAACATCTAGGTGCAGCAAAGAGGATATTAAGGTATATAGTAGGTACCAAAGACTTTGGGATCTGGTATTTGAAGAGTGAAAAATGCATTTTGCAAGGGTATAATGATAGCGATTGGGGTGGTGATCAAGTAAAAATAAAGAGCACTTCAGGCCACTGTTTCAATTTGGGATCAGGACCCTTGTCTTGGACATCTAAGAAATAGGCCACAGTAGCACTATCAACTGCTGAAGCTGAATATGTCTCAGCAGCTAGTGCAGCCTATCAAGCTGTTTGGTTAAGAAGAATCCTAGGAGATCTTGGTGAAGCACAAAAGGATTCAACACAAATTTTGTGTGATAGCAAATCAGTCGCTGCCATTGCAAAGAACCCTGTAATGTACGCAAGAACCAAACACATAGAGATGAAGCATCATTTTATTAGAGATCTTATACAACAAGAATAGATCAGAATATAATTCTGCACCACTGATGAACAAGTGGCTGACATTTTCACTAAGGCCTTACCAGCATCAAAGTTTCAAACTTTTAGAGAACAAATGTTCATTACTAGCTTTGGATCAAGGGGGAGTATTGAGAATAATGATCCTACTATTGAGAATAATGATCCTACAGCTACTAAAGGGAGAAGAATGGCAGCGGCTGGAGGTATGAGTAAAGCAGAAGTACAAGAGCTGGACTAGGAGATTAAGCTAGAGGATGGCGCAAAGATGGCGTCAAGAGAAAGCGCCATCCTCACAACAGAAGGAAGAGATCAGAACTTGCTTGGAGAACAAGTTATCTAATTAGAATATGATTAGGAGTGTATTAAACTGCATTTAGGAGCAAATATCCCTTAAGGATTAGAAGTTCAAATCTGTTTAGAATTACATAAGTGTAAAGCCTATATAAGGCTAAACTTTAAAGCAATAAAGTGTGGAAAATTATAACAAAATCAACTATTCTTGCTCTTCTAAACCCAACATTTAAATAGGGGTGGCTACTGTCATTTTAATTTTAATTTTTATTTTGTAAATATAGGGTGTATATAGTGTAATTAAGTTGTTTGTGTACATTGATTCTATTTTTTTCTCATTAAGTTAGTATAAATAAAATATACTATATCCCTTGTGTATACAAAGTTAGTTCAAATAAAAAACTCAACTCATCTCAATCTCTAATACTAATTTATAAATGTACCACTTGTGATCAGTGGAGGAGCTAATACATGGTGGGGTGGGCCATGCCCCCTAAAATTTTACAAATTAACTAGTAGTATATAGTAGTATTAGTATATTAATTGAGATAATATTTTTTTTTGTGTTTATATAAATTATATAAGGTTTATTTGAATTATACAATGATTGATTCAATTCACAAAACTATATCAATTTAGTCCAACAAATAGTGAAGTAAAGAGCAGTTTGTTCCTCTCAAACTTCCTAAATAAACATATGCATTTATGGTAGATTTTTTTATATCATATTGATTTGTAGTAATATATCAGTCTTTCTACAAACAGTTTTCTTGTTACCGTTTAATATTGTTTTTCATCATTTATTGCTCCCCCGAACTTAAAATTCTGGCTCTGCCATTGCTTGTGATTCGATAAGTTAAAAAATGTAGTATTTCGACTATATTCTTTTTAGGGTGTTTAGATTTTGTGAAGTGGACGTGTAAATAAAAGATTGTGTATTTGGTATTTGTAAGTGATAAAAATTGATGGAAACTGTGATTTTGATGGATTTTGTGATTTTTTTTAGTATAATGGTTAAAAAGAATAAGGCCTTAATTAATGACTCTTTTCGGGCATGGAAGCGACGGAGTCCGTAGCTCCGGTTGGTGATTTGGGGCTTTGTCATCGGCAAAACTAGTCCGGCTACCCGAATGACCTAACTTATTCCTCTTCGAAGTCTTCTAGGGAGGTTCGGGCTCAGAAGGATCCTCACCTCCTAGAGCCACTAGAATATATCTTCAGAATTGATCTCATCATCCATTTCTGAAAAAAATACAAGGTAATTAGAGTTACTAAAGAAAGTCTGAAAGCCAGTTAAAAAGAAAGAAAAAACCTTCGAGAAAGACGTCATGAGAAATTTGACTTCGCAGACACTGGATAAGCGCAAGATCACGTGATGCTGCGGGGGAGGCCTGAATCCCCTTCTGCCCAAAGTCTCCAGGCAGTATACCCAAGTGGAATAGAAAACTTTGGGTTATTATCCACCAGTAGAGCGACACCAGAAAATGTTCCTTCGCATTATCACCAAACCATGAAACTAATTCCCGAAGTCGGCCATGAACAGCTTCATAATTATCTAGAGACTCCTTATTCTTCAAAATACGAGTGGGGTCTTTCATGTCTATGAGGTCCCCAACCTTCCAAGCCATCTGAAACTTTGAAGCTAGGTCTGACTCCATGAAAAAAATGCTCGGTGCCACCCTTTACGGCTTCCGAGCAGTCCCAGGCAAAGTTGTACTTTATTGTTGAAGTTCCCCTCGGACCAAAGTAATAGAAGGAATTTCGAGCTTTCAGCATAACCTTATAGTATTAAAGGAAAGTCGAAAGCATCAGGGGAATCTCGAACACTCCGTAAAGATGAGTATGCATTTATGTGCGCGTATGTGTTCGAGGAGATTGGTTCACGGTTACACTGTGGGAACCCGCCAACTCTCTAAAAAATGTTGAACGGTGGAAACCAAATGCCACTTTCCAGCTGAGCCTTAAAGATAATCATATATCCTACCTAGACTCGTATACATGGCAGGAAGCACTGGGGACATGGGTTCAGACAGTTTGTGGCAGGAAGTAAGAGGATTGCCACTCCCTTATTATTTTCGGAGTAGTCTTGCTTTGGAAATGCTCGACTTCGTCCTATTATCGCATGGGCACTGGCCATTGGTAACTAAAAGAACCTACCCAGTGGGACAACTAGTAGATGGTGATGGAAAAGAAGGGGTAATTTTGATTTACCTCTGATGACCGGACGAAAGAAACGAATGGGAGCGGCTGGCTGAAAGGACACCCAAACTTGAGCCGTCGCATCAACAAGCAAACGATGTCGCTGGTAGAAGGCAACTTTAACAGGAAACCCGTTGCGTTGTCTAGAAGCTTCTAGCGAAGCAAGTCCAGAACCTCGTACAACACTTTTCTCCCGCGGCCTCTGGAAGAAACCTCCCACCTGTCGTAGAGTAGGATGGCCTGTTATTATGGACTTATTGAAGAGCAGAACAAGAGAACTCAAAAAGCTTGAGAGTGAATTGGATGAGTGAGGACACCTTCGCCCTCCTCGCTATTTAAAGTGACTTTGGAAAGTTGAAACGTCACACGAAAATACTCTGGACCGTTGATCAAAGATGTGTTAGAAACCACCTCGAGATCGTGAGACATTTATGATGCCCGAATACACCTAAAGTGAAAATCCAGTCGTCTAAAAAATTGGCTGCAAGCATTTGAGACACCAAAAAGGGGTTCAATTGGAAGCATCCAGTTCTCCAAAGCTTGAATGCAAGCATCCATGACATCAAAAGGGGGGACAATTTGAAGCCCCCAGTTCTACAAAGCCCGAATGCAAACATCCGGGACACCAAAAGAGGTGTAATTTGAAGCTTCCAGTTCTACAAAGCCCGGATGCAAGCATCCAAGACACCAAAATGGTGAATATTTTAGAATCTTAATAACATGATTTTCATGTTAATATGTAATACACGTGCCACTAACATGTCACATGATGTCATTTCATTCATGTGCAAACATATTGCATGTAGTAGTAATCTAAGTGATAGCATGATGTCTTTTTTAAATCATGCCTCATACATATCTCATATGACATGGATGTAACTATATTATATACTAGAAGGGGGGAGGAATAGAAGAGTACCTTGCACCTGGAAAACTGCTAAAGGAACTAGAACTTCCTTGCTCCAAACTTGATGAAGAGGGCGACCATGATTGCTAGCTCCTCCTTGGAGGGGGAACTAGAGAGAAATATCTCTAGTTGTGGTTTCACCCACAAGCTCTAAAAGAATGCTTACTATCTAAGCTTTGAGAGGGAGAAGTAGAAAGGGCAATGTTGCCAAGGGATGAGTTGAAAGTGGGAAAATCTCCATCTATTTATAGGCAATGAAGGGAGGCCTAGGGTGCCCCTTCATTTCCGAAATAGTGTGTCCAAAAGGCAAGGGGTGCCCTAGCACCATTTCTCTAAATGGTGACCCCTTTTGGCCAGCCCCCTTCCTCTTCTCTTGGGTGCTAAAAAGACATGGCCCCTTTTGGCCAATGGGTCACTCCTCTTGGTCAAAAGGTGGCCATGTTTGGATGAATGAGTGTACCATTCCATGAAAGGTTGTCACCCTTTTAACAAGAGGCATATCTCTTCACTAAAAGGTGCCACATACTATTTTCACACAATGAGTAGAGTGATCTTACATAAAGCTAACTCACAAGGCCATCTTTACATCTTAAACTCATAAGAGCTCAAACTAAGCTCACATTGAGCTTAAACACTCTTCTACTTCACAACTAGCTCACATAAGCTCAATTTATCTTCCAAATGCCAACTTGAGCTGGAGTTAGGTACTTTTAGCTAACATGAGCTAGTGTTAGCTACTTCTAACTAAAATGAGCTAAAGTTCAACTGACTATAACTACTTTTAGATGGAGTGAGCTGACTTTGAGCTGAGTCTAGCTACTTCTAGCTAGAGTGAGCTTGAGTGGAGCTAAGTTTAGCTACTCCTAGCTCCTGTGAGCTGGAGTTAAGCTAAGATAAGTCAAGTCTAGCTACTTTTAGCTAGAGTGAGCTTAACTTAAGCTTTTTCTAGCTACTTCTAGTTAGAGTGAGCTGAAGTTGAGCTGGTTCCAGCTACTTTGAGCTGGAATGAGGTGAAGCCAAGATACTACCAGCTCCTATGAGCTATAGTGAGCTGACTTGAGTTATGTCCAACTACATTTAGCTGGAGTTAAGATAAGGTAAGTTACATTTAGCTGACCTTGAGTTGAGGTGAGCTAAGTTCCGTTACTTATAGTTGAGATGAGAGAAGGTGAGTTACTCCTAGCTTACCTTGAGCTCTTACTTAGTTGTGATGAGCTAAGTTCAACTATTTTTAGCTAACGTGAGCTAAAGTGAGCTACTTCTAGCTAACTTTGAACTCTCACTTAGCTCTATAAGCTTAAGTACCATCTCAAAAGTATCTTGATGCACTAAGAATTCCTACAAACTCTCACTCACACTAAGATGCTTTCAAGTACAAGCTCCTACTCGAAACAAAGTTCTTTAAAACATAATCAAAGCATATCTTAATATATAGAGTTGTAAGTGAGACCCCAAGGCAAACACATCAAGTCTCTTCCATTGAGGCTGTTAGACTCTCAATGAAAGATTATCCTCTCTCATATCACTTGAACACTTCAAGTGCAGATGTGTTCTATTTTAACTACTTCAAACATACTTGAACTCATCAAGTAATGCTCTTTCAAAACCCAGACACATGACGTACTTTCTTGATCACAATCAGTCTCTTTTTGACATTCATGATTGTATTAAATATTGAGTACTCATCATAATGACCCAAAATATATCCTTTCATATTGCACTACTATAATATGTGAGCTCAAGGTAGAATCATGGGTATGTACATCATCTCAACAATATCTTTCCTATCAGCTCCACTACTTAGTTTATCATGTCAACTCGACTACCCAAA
>JBBYHH010213830.1:0-13371 GCA_038382905.1 Daphne laureola | reverse complement strand
TAGGTTGCATTTGTACATGTAGCACAGAAAATCATGTTATGAAATGTTCATATGAGACAGATAAATGTTGATTTTTTGTTATGTATACATGTGACGAATAAATGTTGATTCTTTATCTGTTTATTTATTGGGGAGTACTTTCCTGATGCAGTCTTCTTTCTGGTGTATCTGGTCTGAGTGGAGCTCAGTATACATTGTGCTGTAAACTATAATTGGAGGATTATGAATGTTGTTTAAGTGCAGGAATTTTTACATAGCCGAAATGCTGTGTGTTAGTAGAATATTAAGGTTAATAAATGTGATCCAAGGACCGGGTTGTGGATTCAACTCACTATATTGGCTGCTATGTTACAGGTTAAGTGACTGTCACCACCGTCCTCCGGCTCCTCGTCCGCTTCCACTAGGTCGTGCATGGAGGGTGTCACCACCCCTCCGTGATACTTGTCGGAAACTATGCGGAAGCGGTTTACTGGAGGCGGTCGGTGACGTTGAAGCAGAATCCGTCATAAGCTGCAGTCTAAAAAATGCGCCCATTTTTGAATTTTTTCTTAACTTAAGTTTCTAACACATTATTAGAGGTTTTAAGGCATTCCGTTTACCTAATTGCCTAAACCTGCGCCCAGAAACAGATTAGTGGTTTTACAGGATATCGTGCGTCATAACAGAATTTAAACATATACATTTATCTATTCTATATACATGCATACTATCCTACAGAGCCATAATAAATATAAGTCCGAATACTTACTTTGCTCTCAGCGAGCACCAATAATTTACTGCTTACATACACCATAAAAGAAAAACAAACCCGTTAGTCGATTTCAGAACCATAATCAAATCCATAACATAGACCAATCGAGACTACCCCCGCAGAACAATGATCTAAATCAGGAAAATAGAATGTACATGGCGGTACCTATAAATGTACTTGGCGGTACCGATAACATATTAGCCGCGTAGACTATCCGGCGGGCTACCGAACCATACTTCCTGAAAAAGATTTACAATAAGGGGGTGAGTCCTCGAAAGGTACTCAGTAAGGGCAAGGGTAAATCTAGTGGATTAAAATGCGGAAACCTGCAGAAAATGTTAGCATACAATAAGGTCTGGCGTGCGCTGTCCAGCACGCCGACTGATACAATAGGGGACCCGGTGGCCGGAGCCTAACCACCGAGTCAACAGTGACAGTAGTCGCATGGTACCAGCGAGGGGCCGCGATACCCCACGACCGAAGCCGTATCAAAACAATGTTGGACGAAACGACCGCAGAAGCAGAAACGGTGCCGATAACATAATGCAGAGTGCTTCAAGTAAAGGACCTGCATACCACTAGACATGCTTACTAGACTGGTCAAGAGCCCCACCACCGGCCCAGGACCCGCCTCAACTAGCTTAATATACCTTACGTTAATCCCCAAAAAGGTATATTAAGAAAGTTGAACAGTTACCTCGATAATCGGAATAATCTACTGAAGCTGCTACCGCTCCGCAGATATTCCCAGTGATATCAGAACCTATCTGATATAACAAAACAATGCTGAATTTTAGTTTATAACTAAAATTCTCATACTTAACAAACTTTACCATAACATTTCATAACAATTATCCTTTGAACTTTGTACAAAAAATTTACCTTTTTCCATAATCATAGAAAGTTGACTTTTAACTTAAAAGTCAACTCTTTCATACTTTATCCAATAATACCATCATAGTATTTGAACTTTTTCCTATGTTCACTTAATCCCATAAATCTCAAAAGTGACAACTTTATGCTTAAAGTGTCAATACTTTATTCCATAACATAAAGTAGCTAACTTTTCTTTCCTTTCTCCATAATTATCCTTTTTGTCCCTAACCTTTTTAGGAACTTATTAATTTAGCTCATAAATTCACATAATGCCAATTTTTTCCCACAATGTCCATTATTCAATATTTTTCACTTTATTAGTGAAATTACCTTAACCTTTCTTAGAAATTGCACAAGTCATCAAGACTTTTATTAAATGTGCAATTTTACCCAAAACTTTTATAAAGTTACAAAAATTCCATTTTTGTTAACTTTTCCAATCCAAATAATTAATCCATTTAATTTCCGCTATTTGGCCCAATTCGGCCCAAGGCCCAACTTTTCGATTTCCTTTCCATTTCAACCTTAAACTTTTCAAAAGTGTCACTTTAATCCTTAAACCTCATTTACTTCCATACTTATCCATTTTAATCCATAAAAATGACACTTTTTTCACAAAACTCCATATTTTCCAAAAAATACTTAGAGTTTCGGTTTTGGGCCTAACTTTCGGCCCAATTTCGCTTTTAACCTAAACTTTTTTCCATTCCTTCACTTTAGCCCTTAACTTTCATTCTTTCACCAAAACTTCAATTATTCACCAAAACATTTTTTCCAAATATTTTATTACAATTCGGCCTGGCCATTTATTTCGGCCCATTCCTTCATTTTCGGCCCAAAGTCCATTTTGAGCCCAAACTTCATACTTAACCAAAATTCATCTAACTTTCCAATTTAATCACCAAATTTAATTAACCTTAACAAATCACTAATTAATCCAATTAATCAACACTTAACACCAAAACACATCACCCAAAATGCACATGAACTTTCGGCCCAAACATACTTTCTTCACCAAATAATTTCCAATTTCAACTTTAACCTTAAATCATCACAAACATGCTTCTAATACATTTTCTTCAACAAAATCCAACCAATTCCAACATACCAAAAATCATCCATATTTTCGGCCTCCTTACTAATTTTCCAATATATTTATTTTCCAATTATTCCAATGAATACATAGCTTCAAATCCTCACAAACAACTCCATTTCATCATTTCTTAACCAAATCTTGAACAAAATCAACACCAATTTTCAAGCATCAATTTCGGCCCCAACAACAAACAACCAACCAACATGTTTTTCATATTCAATCAAACACAAATCATGCTTAATATACTTCCATAAACATGCTCCAACCATAATCTCATCTCAAATCCTCATAAAAATCAAGAACATGATTATTCCCTTAATCATAGCTCAAGAACTTAATAACTTGCTCACCTTAATCCATTTCTTGGATGAATCTTGAATCTTAGAAGCTTGAACATCACCAAGGATTGGCCCCCAAAATCGGCCTCATCAACAAAGAAGAAGGAAGGGATTATTTCCCATAATCCAAGCTTAATACTTAGCTAATTAATCAAGAAACCATTCTTACCTCTTTGTTCTTGATTAATCATTGATCCTTAAAGCTTGAAGATGAGCAAAAATGGAAGAAGACCACCATGGAAGGGCAGCTCCAAATCGGCAGCCCAAGAGGAAGAGAGAAGACCATTTTTTGTGTATTTGACTTTCTCTTTCCTTTTCTTACTACATAAACCTTTATCTACTTACTTAATTCTTTTAATAACCCATTTATCCAAAAATAAGTGGATAATGCAAGAACCTTATCCCCTCATCTCTAACCTCCACCATTTGATTGGATTTTGTAATCCATCAAGCCATTAAACAACAAACACATGTAATCCACTCACTTTTATTTACTTACTTTTCCAAATAACTCTTTATCTCATAAAAATGTATCAATCGCACTCAAGCCCACTTCTAGGCCCATAAATTCGGCCAACACATTTGCAAAATTTGAATTGGGTTGTTTGGCCCAATTTTCTAAAATGACCATTTTTCCCACCGAACCCAATTTTTTACAAAATGTTCCGGGATTTCCAAAACATTCCAAATTGCTAAAATCCCGCAAAATTGAATTCAAATAAATTTTCGGGTCATGAAAATTATTCCAAACTACTTCTAGTTGCCCTAAAGCTATTGTGAGGTAAGCCCAGCTACTTCTAGATGAGATGAGCCTAAGTGAGCTATATATAGCTTCCTATGGCCTCAAACTTAACTCCATGAGCTCAAGTACTATCTCAAAAGCTGTTAGTGTGATCAGAATTCCAACACACCATTAAAGCATCAAAGGGGAGAATTCGGCCAACACCAAAGAACAACACTTGGAGCATATGTTTCTAGGAGCAAGGATTTATAATCCTTAAGTTGTTTATCCAGGGGAAAGGTATGAAATTCATACCCTATATGAATAATTATATATGTTGTTCTTCTCTCCTACTTGATCACAAGAAAGAGGCATGATTTAATCAAAGAAACATCAAGCTATGAATCCGCCACTAAAAGTGAGAAATTATGATCTTTTGTGCATGAAATGAGATTCTAAGAAGATCTAAAATCAACAAATGGTATCAGAGCTTGGTGGTTGGATCACTTTCATGATAGTATGAAAAATATGAATTCGGTTGAAGCATGTATAAATGAAGCATGAGGCTAAATTGACAAGAGCATGAAATTGTGACTATCTCTTGAACTTGGTGTTTAAAAGTTGTTAATTTCATGAATCTGATTGAATATGCATGTGTGCATAAAGATGGCTTCAATGAGCATAAGTGATCTTGAGTATTTTCAAATACATGTTCTTACATAGTATGCATGTGTTGCATGCTAGTAACATGATTATCCTAAACTTGAAATAATGGCTTTACCCAAAGATTGTCTTAATTACTGGTAATTCTGTCGAGGAATTGCCAGTATGGTGACATGAGGGAGTTGAGACTTAGTTTAAGAGTGATCAATGAATTGTCCTTAAGTTAATGTCTCTAGGGACCCTGCCAAAATTAGAAGCAATTCTATAGTGGCTTATGGGTGATGAGATATTGGTTTGAGGTGAAATTCATATAAGTGTTACATGTACTTGTCACATTTTTCACCACCCCTCAGTGGAAGCCGGTACGGAGCAAGCAGGGGGGTGACGTCAGACAGGTCCACATTATGGTGGGGGATCCATAACTCGGTCCCGACAAACCTGAAACCTGCACTTTGAAACGTTTGCAGACATACAAGAATTGCACATAGATAAATCATAAAGTTGATCTTCGCTCAACACCAGATACACCAGAAAGGAGCAAACACTCCCCGAGTAAAGTAAACATACTCAGAAGTCAGAAAGCCACCGAACACATATAAAAATCTCAAAATGCTTTCTAACTATATGTACATATGCATACTACGCATACAGAGCCGTGAAATGTACAATGTGGAATACATACTAGGCTCGAGTGGTCAGGCTCAGCACGAACACTGATGATCACCTTGAGGTACTGCTACCGCTGTTAAACACAAACAAACGAGTTAACCGTTAATCATTTCATATGTACTCATCCCAAAGTACTCAAATGCCAAATCACAGACTCTATCGAGGTCACCCACGTTACAGAAACAGAAAATGTATCTAGGAGCTATGTATACCTCTTATAAAAAATCATCAAACAACCAGATGGAGCTACTCTGCAGGTCGTGTACCCGAAGATCCTGAAAAAGATAATCATAAGGGGGTGAGTCCTCGTGAGGAACTCAGTAAAGGCTCAGGTAAGGGTAACGGTTTAAAAAGTGGACCGCATAAAAAGTTAGGATGCACAGTATGTAATATACTAAACAGTTAATACAACCTATAAATCATATGAATCATGATATGCAAAATGCATATAACTTCTTCGTCCCGCAGGACGGGAACACATACATCATCATCCCATCAGACGGATACACTTACGACGGCCCCTGGCGGCCGAAGCCTACTAAACACACGGGGTTCACATAAAATAGATACATGGTACCAGTGAGGGACCTAGGTTTCCCATAACCTTCGTAACCACTACATTGATCATAATTTGATCAATGCGTATAGCACCATCATCTTAAAGATGGATCCACTTGATCACAAATGATAAGAAAACTTTACAATCTGGGAGCTGCATGTCCCAAACTTGAAAACCTGCATACCACTAGCTTTATCATATAACTAGCCCCGGGAGTCACCGAGCTCCACCCTCGACCCGAGACTAGCCTCAACTAACCCGATATGCATGCCAGAAACCCATAACTTATATAAAGAAAGTTGAACCCTTACCTGTTAAATTACCAACTTCACGCGGCAACCCGAGCAACAAAATTCGGCGACATTCCAATTGAACTTCTACGATCCCCAGCTACCAGAAACAACACAAAACAATAACATAAAAATTAAGGACTTGAATTCTCAATCCATTTACCCAAAATCCAACACACCAAAACCAATCTCACAATTTGGCCAACTTCCTGAAAAATTGACCAACCATATAAAATGTCACACATTTCTCACTTAACTTCAAAGAAGCTGAATTACACTTCATTTATCACTAATTATCAACCAAGACCCTAATATTTCTCCAAATGTGCAATTCGGCCCAAAATTACAAAAAGTGACCAAACCACCCAAAATTTATCATTTATATCCAACAACACTAAATTCCATACCAACATCACAACTTAACCATAATCCATAACTTCAGGCAAACATGAAAATTAACCAAGAAACTTTTCTTCAACCTTTTAACAACAACTTAGAAGCTTAAAATCATCACCCAACCAACATTCATCAACACTTTAACCAAGAACATCAACAAAGTTCTTCCTCCACCAAAATCGGCCAACCTATGAATTTCCAAATGAGAGTGATCCAAACATCATACTATCCATTTAGAAGCTCATTTCTATCAAGAATTCAACATAATTTCATAATTCACCAAGAAAATTCAACATATTTCATCACCCTTCAAATTCGGCCTTCACCCCAATTTCACCGTACAAGATGATTCAACCTTAACTCCAAGTATTAAATGTGTTAATAATCAAGCCAACAACACATTAGAACCATATTTTCAACTTAATCTAACCTTAACCAAAAATCAGAAACTCAAGCATTCATCAATGATGATTTTCGACCAACAAAGAAAATGATGGAATAACTCACTACAACTTCGAAATAAGCTTGGATTTAAGCTTACCTTACTAATTCCAGAACAAATTGAGGAAGAACCACTCTCAAAACCGAAATCCCAATTTTCAGACCTAATGAGAAAGAGGCAAAATCGAGCTCAAACACCCTTCAATCCTTAATTAAACAACGAATCTCTCATGAATCTAACCTTACATCCTTAATTCATGAAGAGAACGAGATGATTTGGTGAAGAATTGAGACCTTGGTGATGAACCGTGATGAACGAAGAAGAGCCCAGAACTTTCAAGCTGAGGAAGAAGAAGGAAAAGATTTTTTTTGGTAAAATTAGTTCTCTCTCCTTCTTTTTCTTTTTATTAACTTTAATAACTTACTCCCCCATAATTCTTTTTATTCCAATTTAATTCTCAATCACAAACAAAATATCACCTTTTTACTCCACAAAAATTACTAGCTCACTTATATATATTTTCTTCCGATCTTCCAAAATGATCATTTTACCCCCCGAACTGAAATTTGGCAAAATGACCCGGAACTCGCATACCAAAATTTAAATGTGAGATTTCATGAACTTAAATCCCAACACGGTCCCGAGACATGAGAATTACCTGAAAACTTATCCGACCCGTTTGGAACAGAGTCCCAACGATAGCAAAGTTCGACCATCGGATAAATAATATCATAAAGTCATCGTCATCCCGACGTGATTGTAACATTCTCCCCTCCCCCTTAGGACTCTTGATCCTCCAAGAGTGCCTTCAAAAGCTGAAATTCATCGGGGTAACGCTCTATGATGTCCTTCTCGGTCTCTCAAGTTGCCTCTCGGTCTGAATGATGTGACCACTGAACCTTAACCATTATGATCAACTTGTTACGGAGTTTTCGAGTGTCCTTGGCCAACAAAGAAATCAGCACCTCCCGATAAGACAAGTCCGACTCTAACTGAACCTCTTCTACGGGAATGGTCTGAATCGGATCAAGAATACACTTCTTGAGCATAATGACATGTAAGATGTTGTGCACTGCAAACATACTCGTAGGAAAAGCTAACCAGTAGGCAACCTTGCCAATGCGCTCTAAAATCTCATAAGGGCCGATATACCTCGGGGCTAACTTGCCCTTCTTTCCAAATCTAACGGTCCCTCTGATCGGTGCAACCTTGAGCCAAACTTGGTCTCCGACCTCAAAATCTAAATCCCTGCGTTGTTTGTTCACATAAGAGGTGGTACGGTCGTTCGCGGTCTTCAACCGCGCCTGGATCCTCTTGATCTTCTTGATGGTTTCTTCGATGACTTCAGAGCCTAACTCAATCCTATCAGATGCTTTGGACCAACAATGACTTGTCATACACCTCTGCCCATATAGTGCCTCATAAGGCGTCATGTCGATGGTACTCTGATAACTGTTGTTATAGGAAAATTCTACTAATGGCAGGTGTTGGTCCCAGTCTCCCCCGAAGTCCAATGCACAGCTCCGAAGCATATCCTTCATAATCTAAATCACCGTTTTTTACTGTCCGTCGGTCTGGGGATGATAATCTGTGTTCAGATGGACTCACGTGTCCAATACCTTATGAAAGGCTCCCCAGAATCATGCGGTGAACTGCGGATCCCTATCAGACACAATGGAGTCGGGAACTCCATTGAACCGCACGATCTCCCAAATGTACAAACGGGCAAGCTTCTCCAATGGATCCATCACTCGGATCGGTAGAAAGTGTGCACACTTTGTTAAACGGTCGACTATTACCCATATGGCATCGTGATGTGATCGAGTCAAAGGCAGACCTGTCAGAAAGTCCATTATGATGTTACCCCATTTCCTGACAGGGATGGGTAAAGTCTGTAAAGTCCCAGTGGGTTTCTGTTGCTCTACCTTCACCCGTTGATAAGTGGCACACTTAGTCACATAAGTGGCAATATGTCTTCGTATACCAGGCCACCAGAAGTGAGAACGCAGATCATGGTACATCTTCTCACTTCCTGGATGGATACTCAACTTGCTCGAATGGGCCTCCTCCAAGATCTCATCTCGGAGTGCCAAATCATTTGGTACATACAGACGTCCGTTGAAGTACAACAACCCTTACCTGTACTCAAAGGATGAACGCAATGTTCCACCATCCTCTCCGGAAAGCTTCCTCAAACTGGGATCCTTGCTCAGTGACTCTCAAACTCTGGCCAACCACTCAAACTGGATGGTCAAGGAATAGATATGTGTCTACTCCCATATTTTCCACATGTGCCACAGACACTTCACATTTGACTCATCAGCCTGGTTCTTTGAATCTCCACCCTTAACTAATCTTGTGTAAATCCTGCTTAAAGCATCTACCACTGTGTTTCCTTTCTCTGCAGTGTACTCGATACTGCAATCATAATCTTTCATGTACTCGAGCCACCTGCGTTGTCTCATATTTAGCTCTTTCTGGGTGAATATATACTTCAAGCTCTTATGATCGGTGAAGATCTGAAACTTGCTGTCAGGCAAATAATGTCTCCACTACTTCAAAGCGTAGATGACCGCGGCCAATTCTAGATCGTATGTTAGATAGTTTTGCTGATGTGGTCGCATTTGTATCGACCCATAAGAAATAACATGATGTCCCTGCATCAACACACATCCAAAACCCAATCTAGATGCATCGGTATAGATCACATACGGTTGCCTCGGATCTGGCAGAATTAGAATCGGTACGCCGGTTAACCGCTGCTTCAATTCCTAGAAATTCCGCTCACAACCCTCTGACCAGATAAAAGCCTGACCCTTCTTAGCCAGATGAGTAAGTGGTGACGCCAGGACAGAGAAGCCCAGTACAAATCTGTAGTAGTATCCCGCCAATCCCAAAAAACTTCTGATATCCCTTACTGTCCTGGGTTGTCTCCAATCCTGTACGGCCTTGACCTTCTCGGGGTCAACCGAGAGGCCGTGCTCATCAATGATATGTACCAGAAAGGATACCTCGCGGGTCCAGAAATCAAACTTCGAAAGGTTGGTATAAAGCCGATGCTCCCAAAGTGTGTCCAACACAATCCTCAAATGCTCTTGGTGTGAATCCTCATATGGAGAATACACCATAATGTAATCAATGAAGACCACAACGAAGGGATCCAAATATGGGTGAAACACTCGGTTCATCAAATCCATGAATGCAACTGGCGCGTTCGTCAAACCAAAGGGTACAACCGTATACTCATAATGTCTATACCGGGTGCGGATTGCGGTCTTCTGGATATCCTCATCCTTTACGCGTATCTGAAAGTAGCCAGACCGCAGGTCAATCTTCGAAAAGATCCTCGCTCCTCTGAGCTGATCAAACAGATCATCGAGCCTGGGTAGCGGGTCCTTATTCTTCACCGTGACCGCATTCATTTTTCTGTAATCGTTGCACAACCAAAGGGTATCATCATGCTTCCTAGCAAATAAAACCGGGGCACCCCACGGTGATGTGCTCGATCGAATAAATCCCTTCACCAAAAGCTCATCGAGCTGCTTTTTCAACTCAACTATCGGCATGCGATAAGGGGGAACAAAAATCAGAGTAGATCCTGGCTGCAACAGAATCTCTAATACAACCTCCCGCTCAGGTGGCATCCCCGGTAACTCCTATGGGAACACCTGCGAAAAGTATCGCACAATCGAAATCATCTCTATCTCCATGTGAGTATTCGCAAAGTTGAGCTCACAATAATCCTCCTCACTAGTCACTGAAACATGATCCAGAACTCTCAATTTCATGCTGTGATTAACAACTTCAGTGTCCTGTGAAATAGAAAGGGGTAGAAACTCTTCAGAAAGCACAATGTGACGCTTGACATAGTCAATCTGAACAGAATTCGTCGCTAACCAATCCATGTCAAGGATCAAATCATACTTAGGTGTGTTCAACACCAACAAATCAGACTGAATCCTAAACTTACCAATAGTCAATACACATCCCTTTGCCATCTCACCCGATAACAGATATTGACTCCCAGCAGTATGGATCAGAAGTACATCAGGCAGATAACTAATAGGTAAATGCAGAGATAAAGCACACTTCTGTGCAACAATAGATATCGAAGTACCTGTATCTAAAAGTGCATGCACAGAAACATCATTAAAAAATAATGTACCTGCTAGTGCTCTGCGCTGGGTAGTGTCACCCTGCTTGATATGGAATACCCGTCCAGGCCTAGCCTGTTGCTGAGCGGGTAGAGGCTGCGGTCTCTGCTGTTGAGGCCTCGGGCAGTCCTGAGGTACACCACGTCCCTGGGGCGCGTTGGGCTAGGCCCTCGGCCGAAAACATGGTTGGCATGTAACGTTTTGCCCCCGCGTCATAGGGCATTCTCTGACCCAGTGCTCAGTAGACCCACACTTGAGACACTGACCTGTCTAGCGATACCATGTCTGGTCGGTGTAATATCTGCCACAGATTTGGCAATATCGTGATGTCCCCGCTATGCCCTTGCCCTTATCACTAGGGCCTGCTTTTCAGAATCTCTCCCACTACTTTGGGGTCGGTACGGTGCAGCTCGGCCCTCAGTCTCCTCCATCTCAATCAGAAGGGCTATCTGCACAACATGATGATATGATGTAATACCCAAATGTACCACATACTTCCAAATCTCAGATTGTAGGCCTCTCATAAATCTCTTGGCCTTCTCGTCCTCCATACCATCATACTGCAGAATATACCGCACCAATCGATCAAACTCAAACCCATAATCTGTGACGGACATACTCCCCTGGGTCAGATTGTCGAACTCAATCTGATGATGATCTTGGGCCGCATATCCAACCCACCACTGATGAAAGAGGTGGGAGAACTCCTCCCATCCCATACCGGGATCCCGCTGACCCCGCCCGAAAAATCCTGCTCTCCTGGAGCCAACCTCTCCCTTCCACCAGTGGTATGCCCAGTCTCGAAGGTTGAAGGTGGCTAATGACACCATCTCCTTAGAAGGGAAGCCCAACCTCCTTAACATACGGTCCACATATGTGAACCAGGACTCCATTGCCTCCAGACCTCACTTGCCAGTGAATTTTGGAGGACCGAGACGCTGAAAGTGCTCCATCATCATAAGTCCATCAGAACCTGTAGCCCGCTCCACTCGGGGCCTCCGGGGCTCCAAAAAATCCTGGGAATCATGACTTTCCCTATCTCGGTGGTGATGATCAGGTCATCGATCTCCATCCTACCGGTATCAATCATGCACCGAACGGTCAGATCTAACCTCTGATCGTACCCTCCGTGCACGAGGGTGTCTTCTTTCATTATCTTCTTCCTTCTATTGATCCTGTGTCGGATCAGTCTGATAATCCTCTGAGCTAGTACGTGTCATAGTATGAGTATGAGATGGCACTAGCTCGCTAGTGTCGTCATGCGACCGATCAACCGGACTCCCCCGAACCGGCTCATTCACTTGTACTGGAGGGTTGCCTTGATCTTTCCCGGGCAATATATTATCCAGGACCGTCCTTAGCTGCCCCAGTACCTGCATCAGGTTCTCTAGAACTTGCTCCTGTTGCTGTGGGGGATCGGATTGGATTGATTTTTGCCTAGGCATCAGTTGCCTTCCCCTCGGGTCACTGGGCGGAGTGGGATCTCTATCCCTACTCTTCGGCTGCAAAGCTCGTTGTCTGCGAGTATTCACCATCTCTGAAATTCCAAAACAGAAATGCTTAACTTCCTAACAAAAGCAAGCAGTAGTATTCCTAATAGCTCTATAGTGTAGATGCAATGTATGATGTATGATGCAAATCATCTTAAACCAAAAATCAGTATCACACCCAATCACCATTCAATCAAACAAACAACCATGTCTTTAATGGTTGAGTCCTGTGCAATTCCCACTTACGAAGACAAACCGGTACTTCAATTATATTAAGTATGTTTAAACCGACCGCCCGCAGTCCCACCTCCCGTTCCAAGATAGTTCTCGTAAGAAGGTGGCCAGCCTCATCACTGAACTATCCTGGAACGATCAGTTGAACCAGGGCTTTGCCGTCCAAACATATCCAACATAAAAGAAATTTTTCTCACCTGGGTCCAGGCGATCGCCTGACACTAAGCCTCCTTTCGCCTGCGTCTCGCCTGAGGAACTGTCGTGTTGCATTTTTAGGCATGGCTCATGTGCATGTCATGCCTGGCGTCTCGCCTGAACTATTCCATGTTCTGAAAACTAATTTTTGATAACCATGCTCTGATACCAAGTTGTCACCACCCCTCAGCGAAAGCCGGTGCGGAGCAGGGAGGAGGGTGACGTCGGACAGGTCCACATTGTGGTGGGAGATCCATAACCCGGTCCCGAAATACCTGAAATCTGCACTTTGAAATGTTCGCAGACATACAAGAATCGCACAGACATAAATCATTAAGTTGAGCTCTGCTCAACACCAGATACACCAGAAAGGAGCAAACACTCCCCGGGTAAAGTAAACATACTCAGAAGTCAGAAAGTAACCGAACACATATACAAATCTCAAAATGCTTTCTAACTACATGTACATATGCATACTACGCCTACAGAGCCCTGAA
>JBBYHH010213719.1:0-13376 GCA_038382905.1 Daphne laureola | reverse complement strand
AGGTGGACAGTTTTTTTATGAGTGGTGTTTTCATAATTTCCTTGGTGTGGTTAAAAGTAAATGTAAAATGTTTTCAGGCTTGTAGTTGTATGTCAATCTGTAAATAAATGGATGTTGATTTGTCACTTGGATGATCAACATTCTTCAAAGTATGATCGGCATCATCAGGTAGGTGATCAACATCCTTCTCCCTTCCCTCGTTGGTCTTCTGCAGATCATTACCATCATCCTTCACGCTAAGATTAACATATTTCAACAGTAGATCAACATTTTTGAAAGAAATATTATCACCATCTACCTGGGTATCAGCATCCTTCTTCCTTACATCTTTGACTTCTTCATCAGCATTCTTCTCTTCAGTATGAGCCTTTTTCATGCTGATCTAACTCTTATCTATGCTAAACTAAGTTTGATGTATGCTGTTCAAACTCTGATACATGTTGATCAAACTCTGATGTATGCTGATCTAAGACTTCTATGTGTGGATCTAAATCTTGTGTATGCTGATCTATCTCTGATACATGCTGATATATCCCTTATGCATGCTGATCTAAGTCTTCTGTAACTTGATCTAACTTTTATGTATGCTGATCGAACTCTGATGCATGCTGATCTAACTTTTGTGAATGCTAATATATCTCTTTTACATGCTGATCTAAGTTTTATGAATGCTGATCTATCTCTTTTTCATGTTGATCAAACTCTGATGGATGTTGATCTAAGTCCTGTGTATGCTGATCTATCTCTTTTACATGCTCATTGAACTATGATGCATGCTGATCTAAGTCAATTGTATGATGATCGAACTCTAATGCATGTTGATCTAAGTCTTTTGTATGCTGATCTAAGTCTTGTGTATATTGATCTATCCATTTTACATGTTGATCTATGATCTAAGTCTTGTGTATGCTGATCAAACTTTGCTGCATGTTGATGGGACTTTGATGCATGCTAATTTAAGTCTAATGTATGCTGATCGAACTCTAATGCATGCTGATCAAAATCTAATTCTTTCATTTTTATAGTGATCATTGCATCTTTGTATGCTGATCGTGTATAGTCGGTCATGGTCCATAGTTTTTTACATCGCTCGTGTTGTGCATCATGTATGTCAATCATTTCCTTTATGTATGTCGATCTGTTTCTTTATGTATGTAGACTTGTTCCTTTATGTTGTGAATGTTGATCACTTCATTTAAGTATGTCGATCGTTTCCTTTCTGTATGTCGATCTGTTATTCTAAGTATGTTGATCTGTTCGTTTAAGGATGTTAGGCAATGTACTATTTATTTTCAATGCAAGACTTCAAGGCACTCTCCATCAACCCCATCAATCAATATATGCTTTAACTTAAAGGTGTCCACAGGTCAACATCAGACTCCGCCTCTAGCTATAACCTATTCTAATACAATACAATAAAATGGAGAAAACAAATAAAAGAAAAGGGAGAACGTGGTGAACGGTAGGAAACCGTCTCCTCATCGTTATGGTAGCCCCCCATAGTGGTGAGTAAAGATTTTTTCGGGAATCAAACAACAATGAAAGAGATTCCAGAGTTTAGAAGCACGATAATGATGGGGAAAAATCAATTTATATGTATCACACAGGGGCGGGTCCACCATGGGGGCATGCGGAGTATAATTTATTGTTATAGTGGTAGTATTGTTTGATATAAAAATAATATAGGGGTCATTCTGAAAATCAATACAAAGTTTAAGGGTTCATTGACACTTAGAACAAAAATAATGCAGCTCGTGACACCAACTGAGGCCCTACAAAAAGGGTGAAACGAGTGTGTAGTCCTTTAGCTATAACTACTTTCTATTGAAGTAATAAAACTTGTTATTTTATCATATATAGCTTAAAGTTTTAATAAAATTAAAGTAAGAAATAATAATAAATTTTTATAAAATGGGATAACCCTTATTAATAAAATAAATTATTTCTCCTAATAAATAGAAGTTTTGTATTTTATAAAATTTGAATATTTTATCACAGTATTTAGTTATGTAATTTAAATTGGTTAAAAATTTATTACACTTTCCACTTATAAATAAATTATGACTTTATACTTAAAATTGAGTAATCTATATAGTTAAATATTATCTAGTCTAGCAACCACTCCTCCTCTCACAAACACTTTTTTTTATAGCTTTTACTTATCATTTATATATATATATATATGGAAAATTGTGCTCCCATATATAAAAATTTATGTGTCCGTCACTGGTATCACACCCAAAAAAAAAAAGGCAAAAATCCAAAAATCGTCTCATTAACTTTTAAAGTTCAATATTATGTTTGATTCAATTTTTAATAAAAAATAATAATGAAGAAAAAAAAAATATGAAAAATAAATTTTGAAATTTTAGACATCAAATTATGATATATATATATATACGGTAAATTATTTAACTTTAAATGTATAAATATTTGTGAAAATTATTTGAATGTTTTAGAAGGATATTTTCATAAACTACACACATTTAAATTCACATCTAATGTAAAATTAAAATATTACGGAAATAGAAGAATAAATTTTTAAAAAACAATGTTTATAAAAGTATTTATTTTAAAAAACTCACGAAAAGATGAACCAAACACTACAAGAAAAATGTCATTTAGGGCCACTCCAATTAGACCAGTCATTAAAATTTGGTCCTATAGTTTCAGCCCAATCTTACTCGGTCCATTTTTTATGAGTACACCTTAAACTGGTCCATGTTTTCAGCCCAAACCTGAACCCTCCACTCCCATGTTTTCACTCCGGGCACTTGGCGATCTTATGAAGTTTTCTACGTTTCTGGTTTCTACTATCAAGCTCCGATCCAGTAACTTCTATGGCTTCCGATCGAGTGGCTTCTATGGCTTCCGATCTTGAAGCACAACTCATTGATTCGGACACAGAGAGGTTTAGAGGACGCTTGATTACTGGTGACGGAGGAACTTTAGTTATCAAGCGTGGTTCTGGCGAGGCAACGTGACTCCCACGAGCGATGCTACTGTAAGTCAAAATTCTCTTCTGGTTTACGACTATGTATGTTTCCACAGTTCGATCACTCTTCATCTACTGTAATCGTTGTTTTCGTGTGTGGTTTGGTGGAGTTTCTGGAATAGTTCGATTATTTGGAATTCTGACTTTATCTTGCTTAGAATTTCAATTAGGTCCATGATCTTTTGAGTTTATTTGCTACTGATCAGTCAACGTATGTGCTAGTTTTAAAATACTTTGTTTCTGTCATGTATCTTGTCTTGATGTGTGTGATCTTTTGCCACAGGATTTTCAAAAACTTCATCTCACAGCTGTTGAGGGGTTGGGGCACTGCTAAAATTAATTTTCTGAATCTTCCCTTGCAGAAGGTAAGATTTAAAAATGATAAGTGCTCTCCTATGTTCTTCATGAATTGTTTTCACGACAATAGAGCAGGTTGCTATTTGTTGTTGGTGAATCTGCTTGGATCTCTCTTTTCCTCAATAAACATTTATTAAGAGAAAACGGTAGCCTCTCACTATTAGAAGTCTAGTTCACTCTACTAACTGTATTTGGCTCAATGTTTGGATCTTTTAGTGAACTGAGATTATGGGATTTCTTAGAAGTTGTTGCTTCAGAGTTGTTGGTGAATCTGTTGGTTCCAAAGTGTTGTCTTAAAAAACTGATGGTAAGTATTTTTCTTTTCCTTTTTTTTTGTTGTCAAAACCGGTGCCTGTGCGGGTTCTTTATGAGATTTTATTTATTTTTTGAAGTCTTACCACAAAATCTCACTATTTCAATAGCGATGATAGAACCTTATGAGATCAATATGATAGCCATTGTCTTCATTTTAGAGCAACTGATAACTGAAGATTTAACAATTTGCATGTTTATTTCTTGGTTCTGATTACCTTACTGTTTGAGCAATACCACAAGTTAAAAGCTTGACATTGTACTGTAGGGATGTTAGGGACATGGTCTACTCTTTTGCATTAGTTTCATATTGTTCAGCATGCGAAGATGAAAAGGATTTATAGAGAAATAGACTCACAGATTTGTAGCATTTTAGGACATTTCCTATGTGATGGTCTTTCTTCATAATGTTACCCTGATTTGACCAGTTAATTATAATTTGTTTTGTGAATGCTGGAAGTTTCCCAAACTGGTTCCAACTAAGTATACACATTGAAGCTGTGAGCTATAAGCATATAAAAAGAAGATGATTAAGACTTACTTTCTTATTGAGTTCCAATTTGACATTTTGCCTAGTCTATAAGTTTTGACAAATTTATATAGCTTATTGCACATATTGTACACTTATTGGTTTCTTGATGCATTTAACTGTGCTATGGCTACTGACATGAATATGTTGAATTTGACAATTGGTGGACCTGATCATCTGGATCTCCCATTTGTGGAGAAAGTAAGACTTTCTTAATTTACTTTCTCCCTTTGTTTTTCAGGAATTTCTTGCAATTCTGTTATTAGATGCTTGTGTCCCTTATTGCATCATCATCGAGTACAAAGAAGGGCTCTTGTTTTCAACAGCAGCCTGGTCTCCACCAGGTCGGTCTCCATGAAGCTCGATATGACTATTTTATGATTCTCTTTTGGTATATATGCTTCTTGTTTATAATCGTCTTTTGAGATTACTGGTTTGGATTGGAATTAGAGCTCTATTTCCCTGATGTCCGATCTGACTCGAACTGTGACTCTCCCAAAATTAGGATCTCATGGCATATAGTAATTCTCAGCAGCTTTTATGTTTATATATGCATCTAAATTAACACTACAAACTTAGTATTTAAGGATTTGGTTATCCTTGCACTTGTTTGGATGTATATTCACGTTTTTCTAGTGACTGATGGTTCACTAGCTAACCTTGTTTGCAGTGTTTGTGCCACAAGAGTCCCTTATAAGAAGTGTTCAAGTATGTCTAAATATATAATTAATTTCTTAAAGGTATTTTCTTTCTATTTTTGTTGTTTTTATGTATGGTTACTCGATCAAGAGATGGGATTTGACAGAGTGGCGGCAATGTTGTTAGCTTGACATTTATCTTTTCTTTTTCTTTTGTGGGTTCAAGGCCTAGGGTTATTTGGAGATTATCATCACTCTACTCGCATTGCCTTTGTTGAGTTCATAGTGGTAAGTGGTAACTTCCCATTAGGACTTACAACCATATGATGAGCTTATTTGGTTTTTGTTTCTAGTTATATACTGCAATTGAGTTTTCTTTAAACAATACCAATTAACCCGTGTCTTTATCAAGGTTGAATTGTGCTCACTACTTAAACATGACGGTTTTCTTTACTTCAGTTTGTTTTTTAAGTGTGTTGCTCATTTTTTCCTAGTCATTCTTGCTTTAGCTCATGTTTGATTTGGGTCATTCTATTGTTTTGGTTTAAATGTTTAGAGCAAAGGGAATGCAGTAAACCTTGGACTAACGCCTTGGATTCTTGGAAGTAAATTTTGTAAACTGATCAGGTGTTTAGAATTTAGGTTTTTTTTTTTTTTGGGGGGTAAGATTAATGAGTTTTCGCATTTCATTTTTGTAGGTTATTATGTATTGGTCATTGAGTTGCAACGTTGGCAAATCTCAGCTATGCAAACACACAGGACATATGTAGCAGGGTTGTGTTGCACAATCATTATGCCTTTGTAAAACATGTAGTTGAATTTGTTCTTTTATGCGACTTTGGCTTTATAATAAAGATATTAAGTTATTAAATTTATTATTTATGCACAGGTTAAATTATCAATTTTTTTTTTAATTAACCAAAATCAATAGGGCCGGTTAACTGGTCCCAAAGTGAGTGGTTTAGCTAAAATTTAGGATCAGTCGCCGGTCCAAAATAAAATCTGAACAATTTCTTATTTTGAACAGATAACTGGTCCGAAAGTGACTGGTTCGAGATTAGGATCGGTTCGTCAGTCTGGTTATAATTTAAGGCCACTGCTGGTAGGTCCGGGTTTTAAGGTCCGGTATTGCTGGCAGGCCCGGTTTTTAAGGACCAGTTCAAACCGGTCCGGTACATTTAGGACCGTTCAAAATTGATCCTATTGACAACTAATAACTGGTCCTAAAAACCTTTTTTCCTGTAGTGACAAAGATAAGTTAAACGAATTTTCATCAATTTTAATTTTCCTGTAGATGGATAATTTATTCAAATGAGTGGTTTAAAACAAGAAATACAAATAAAACAAGAAAACAATGCTGGCACACCAAACGAAAATTACATGTAAAAACCTGAAACTAGAAATACAGATAAAACAAGTTCATCATGATCACAACCAAATTAAAAAGGACATAATTACTAATTAATTAATTAGTACGGCTGGTCATGATGTCCTCCGCCACCAGGCAGCTTATCCTTAATCTTGTCCATAATCCCCTTCTTCTCATGAAGCCCGCCGCCGGCAACTTGTCCCGCCGTGGTGGTCGACATGTGGGTCTCCTCCGTCATCCTGCCATGTCCTCCGGGGAGCTTCTCCATTATCTTCTCCTTCATCCCGGGCCTGGTGGTGGTGGTCATGTGAGGCTTCTCTTTGTGTCCTCCGGGGAGCTTCTCCATTATCTTCTCTTTCATCCCCGGCCCGGTGGTGGTGGTGGTCATGTGAGGCTTCTCTTTGTGTCCTCCGGGAAGCTTCTCCATTATCTTCTCTTTCATCCCGGGCCCGGTGGTGGTGGTGGTGGTCATGTGAGGCTTCTCTTTGTGCCCTCCGGGGAGCTTCTCGATTAGCTTCTCCATTATCTTCTCTTTGTTCAGTCAGATTGCTTGTGTTGATTGTTAGTTTTAGGGCTGGTTGTTTATATATAGAGGAACATAATTTCGTTCCAATCTAGATTGAAGGAATTTTTATTTTTTACATATGCGACATGAAATTATTGATTTATGTTATTATTATTAATTATAAAATTGTCATTATTTATTATAAAATATAATAATTTATAATTAATTAGGATGTCAGCAATCAATAATATCATATCACATGTACAAAAAGAAAAAGTTTCGTCCATCTAAAATTGAAACAAAATTTTATTCTATATATAAAGATGGGAAAAGCAAAAAAGTGAGATGATAAAGAATTAATATCACATATATTATCCGTAATTTTTTTTTTCATCATCACTTTTTAATAAAAAAAAGGATCTATAATTTTTTTTAATAATATTATTTAATATAAAAAATCCAGATAATTTCTCCCATTAAAAAGTCATGATTTGAAAAAAAAAATTCCACCACAAGTGTGTAATATTAACTCGATGATAAATTCAACGCGCATGGAAGAATATCCTATGCCACGTGGACGGAGAAGGGACACGCGGCAATTGTCGGACTGGTGTAATTAATAACAGCTGGTATAGGAATCGAAGTAGAACTAGGATGGTGAAAAAATCCGAGAATCCGAGCCAAATTGAGTTATTTGAAACCGAAAAATTTGAAATCTGACCAATCGAGAAATTGAAAAATTGAGAAATTGAAAAATTGAGAAATCGAAAAAATCGTAATTTTATGGTTTGGTTTCGATTTTTGATCCGTCCAAACCGCGGATAATCGACCCGAACCGTGTATAGGACATATACTATATGATACTATACTCCTACCCGTACCTAATGCTAACCCATCTCTCAATCCTAAATTCTTAAATCTAATTAGGCTACCAAACACAAGTTTTTCCTCTTGTTACCGAAGCAAGCATTATTTTTCATGCATTTATTCTCATTTTATTTTTTATGTACGAGTAGTTTTTTTTAAGAAGTATATGTACATGTTATTCGTTTATGAACAATTTCTATTATTTTATTTTTTGTATGAAACTTTATATTCCGTGACTATTGAATTTCGGTTATGAATTGTGATTAACTTATGAATTTTCATGTTTTATATTGAATAGACAATAAGTGTGGATATCCGTAAATCGATTCGTGGAAAACCGTTATTTTTCGGTTCGATTCGGTTCGATTTTTATGTAGGTACAGTTCGGTTCAGTTTTTAAATTGGAAAAACCGTCCCGTACGGGATGAATTTTATTTTTCCCAAACCCGTCCCGTCCCGTGAACCCCCTAAGTAGAAGTATCTGTCCTTACTCGACTTTATTTTGTTGACAATTTTCAAAAGGGATCTAAGAATAGTAATTTTATTAAATTATATTTCATTTACATATACTTTTATTATATCACATTGAAAGAAAAAAAACTTTAATCTATTAAAAAATTTAACGATTTTTTGTGGAACGGAGGGATTGAAGTTGAAAAACTGTTTTAAAGATAACAGTGACTAAAATGTGAACACCCAAAGTTGTAAAGGTATACCGTAATGCGAAAGTTTTTTTTTTTTTTTTTTTAAACACCAAAAGTAAGAACTTAAGTACATACAAAAACCTTTTCTTTTTTTTTTTTTTCCCTTTTTTTATTGGGGGGAGGAAGATGCTAGTGTAGCATCTTCCAAACTTTAAAAAAAATACTGCGAGTATCTAACTTAACTTCTAGTCTAGCCCTGGTTCGCTAACAAATGTAATATAACGGGATAAAAGAATCAAGAAGAAAATTCTCGAGATTCTAGAAAGAAAAGAAAAAATTCACAGTAAAAGTAGTAGTTACGGTGTTACATCCATAAATATCAATTCCTTAAGAAATGAAGGTATGAAATCAATCCATATATTGTTCGTCGCTTCGTTCAATGCTTGTTTAGCTAGTGGGTGAGCGATTTGATTTGCCTCTTGGTATATGTGCTGCATCTTCCATCAAGACAAACTTTAAAGGCTTTCCTGAATGTTTCTGACGGTGAGAGCTGCTTATAATTCACCCATACAAGGAGCGAGTATGACATTAACTACCTCACGTGCATCTGAGTCCAATATTACTTTAGTTGGCTTTAGCATCTGAATCAATCGCAGACACTCTCTGATAGCCATGACTTCATCATTAAAAGCATTCGGAAGTCCCAAAAAATTAGCCATCATTACCGCAACTACAATACCCCCTCATCCTGAAGGACACAACCTACACCAATCCATCCATTATCATCAATTGCTGCATCTGTGTTGGCTTTTATCCAACCCGTCGGTGGCTTCTGCCATTTTGCAAGCTGTCGTGGCAAGTAGTTGATGTCTGGGAGACACTTCATTTCCATAACCTACTGTGAAATGAGCCATAAGAAAGTCGAGATGGACCATGCACCTTTCCCGTGAATGAAGTTATTCCGGTTCCGCCAAATCAAATAAGCTTTGAGGATGAATTTTCCCCACTCACCCTCGGACTGGCCTTGACGACATGTGTTAAGCCATTCACTTACATCTGAAATCGGCGTTTGGATCTTTATGCACTGGTCACTCGCATCCCATACCCTACGCACTATCTCACATTCACACAAGGCGTGAAGTGTGGTTTCCGGAGCTTCTTCGCACAATGGGCAGATATTAAAATCAATTACTTTCCTATGTTGTAGATTCACCCGAGTAGGCAAACACTTATGGACTACTCTTCACATAAAGTTTCGGTGCTTATTCAAGACAGTCGCTCGCCATATATGCTGGAAGTTTATCCGTACCCCTCAATTTGTCATCAACGGTTACTTACTATCCATGTACGCCGCAGATCCCGTGCGAATGGTGTACACTCCATCCTCTGAGAAATGCCAGATGAGTGCATCCTCATCTACTCCTTGATTCAGTGGAATTTATCTTATTGCCTCCACATCTGAAGGTTGAAAGATATATTGTAGCAGTTGGACATCCCACTCTCGCCGACCTCGCACAAACAGATAATTAACAGTAGTATTTGGTGCCAAAAAATGCAAATTAGTAGCAGGATTAAAGTTGATATTACCCGGGATCCAAGGGTCCTGCCACACGCGCACTGTTGATCCGTCTCCCAACCACCACCAAAGGCCTAGTTTAAGTATTTCTCTTCCTTTCATAAGGCTCTTCCATATATATGATGAATTATTTTGATTCTTCTCTGCCAACATGAAAGACGAGTGTGGAAAATACTTTGCTCGAAACACTCGGGCACATAAAGATGTTGCATTTGTGGATGGTCTCCATCCCTGCTTGGCTAGCATTGCCAAGTTGAACCCGGAGAGGTCCCTAAAGCCTAGGCCACCTTCCTCTTTTCCCGGGGTCAATCTTTTCCATTTCATCCAGTTCAGCGCCCCCTACTTTATTACCATGGTTCCAGAAGAATTTGTTTAAAATAATTTTCATCTCATTACATAGTTTATCCGGAATATGAAATACTCCCATCGCATAAATTGGAATGGCTTGTCCAACAGCTTTTATCATTACTTCTTTACCAGCTCGGGAGAGGGACTTAGCATACCATGTCTTTGTCTGTTGTGCTATACGCTCCTTAATGTAGCGAAAAGCTCCCTTCTTATTATGGCCAACAAAGGTAGGGAGCGCGAGGTATCGCTCGACACTGTTGCACTCTGTCACACCAAAAATATTCATGAATTGTCTCATGTCATCAATCAAAGTGTTACGGCTAAAGAATAAACCAGACTTCTCAAAGTTAATGCATTGACCCGAGATAATCTCATAATGGTGGAGAACTTCCCTCAGGTTTTGTGCCTCCCTCATTGTGGCTTTGCAAAAAATTAAGCTATCATCTGCAAACTGCAAGTGTGTGACATCCGAACCACGTTGGCATGCCTTAACACCGGTCAAGTTATGTCTCATATGTGCTTGGTGAATCAATGATGACAGCCCTTCGGAGCAGAGTAAAAACAGATAGGGAGATAAAGGATCACCTTGTCGCAGTCCCCGTTGTGGTGTAATGTGTCCATGTCTAACTCCGTTTATTATAATAGAGTAATGCACCGTAGAAATACAGTCCATAATGGTCCTCATCATCCGCTCCGGGAAGCCCATCTTACTCATCATTAATTTAACAAAGCTCCAATTGACTCTGTCATAAGCTTTAGACATGTCGAGTTGTAATGCGTAGTTTCCAGCTTTACCCGATCTCTTCCCCCTTAGTTTATGCAATAACTCATAAGCAACCATGACATTATCTGAGATTAGTCTCCCTCTGATAAAAGCACTTTGTTCTTCTGAAATGACATCTGGTAGTATCTCGCGAAGGCGTATGGCAACCGTTTTAGAAACCACCTTGTAAATCACATTACAGAGGCTTATAGGTCTGAATTGCTTGATCATGGTTGGCAGTAATGTTTGTCGAGTTTACTTCCTGCACAGAAACACCACCATTCAAAACATTTAAGCAAAAGACAATGACATTATTTTTTACCTGTGGCCAAAAGTGTTGGTAGAAACCCGCCGGTAACCCATCTGGACTAGAGGCTTTGTTTGGATGCATTTCTCGGAGTGCTAGCATAATATCCCGCTATGTATACTCTCGATCCAATGCAGCCTGCACCGGCTCCTCCACTACTAGCGACTGAACCGCTTCCATCAAATCTGGGCTCGGCTCCTGTGGTGCTACAAACAGTTCCTGAAAGTATTTGATCGCCACCTGTGCCACCTCTCCCTCTTCTTTTCTGAGTCTGCCTTGATCATCAGTTAAAGAGACAATTTTATTGATTCTTCTCCGATCAGAAGCATGAGAGTGGAAGAACTTAGTATTTTTATCCCCTTCTGATAACCATGATATCTGTGACCTCTGTTTCCAAAGATTTATTCCCTATATCTCCATTCTACCATTAATTTATTGGTCTCCTCAATATGGCCAAAAACCACCTCGTTCATTGGTAAAGCACTCAGCCGTTGCAGCTCAGTTTCCAGATCCCCCACTATTGCGTCGATATAATCGAACTCCTCCCTGTTCCATTTGCTCAGTTTCTGTCGGACAACATATGATCTTCGAACTACCTCATCTGTTGGCCCCACTGTCCCATTCCATGCTTGATCAATAATTTTAGCACATTCCTTGCTTATAGTCCACATAAACTCAAATCAAAACTATTTTTTCTTACGTGAGGTCATTGACGGCTCCAACTTACACACAAAAACTAAAGATTATGGAAACATTTTTAAAGATTTAATTGTGAAGACTACCATGCTCCAAAGTGCATAGGATTAGTGTTAGATTGTTCAAATAAAGTCAAACCTTAGCAGTAGTTAGTTTGTTAACGTTGACAACTAAGATATTGCAAGATTCACTCCTGATTTGTTGCTAAGTAGTTAAAATTTTGTTAGTACCATTGTAAGTCCTCTGAAGTCCTCTTATTTAAGCATTCAAGCCTGATTAATGAAAAGGCAGAGAGTTTGCTTCCTGTTTCTTGTGCATTTGCAATTACTTAGCAGTGAAGCAACCTCACATTTGGTATCAGAGCCTACCTAGGAACTGTTTGAGAGATGAGAGAGGGAGTAAAAATGGTGAATTCATCTGCAGATGGAAATTATGTCCAGTCATCCATCCCAAAGTTTGATGGATATTACGATCATTGGTCAATGTTGATGGAAAATTTTCTAAGATCAAAGGAAATGTGGAGCCTTGTTGAAGAAGATGTTCTAGCTGAACCACCAGTAGGTGAACCCACATCAGCACAAAGAGTAGCTGGAACTCAAGGGGAGGCCACTGCTGCATAAAATAAGGCACATGAGGAACTGAAGTTGAAATACTTGAGGGTAAAGAATTACCTGTTCCAAGCCATTAACAGGGACATCTTGGAAACCATCCTGGATAAGAGTTCCTCAAAGGCTATTTGGGATTCAATGAAGAAAAAGTATCAAGGCTCTACTAAGATAAAGTGGGCTCAACTCCAAGCTCTGAGAAGGAAGTTTGAGATGTTAGCAATGAAGGAAGGGGAGAAAGTTGATGCTTACTTTTCTAGAACTCTGATCATTGCCAACAAGATGAAAGCCTATGGTGATAGACTCGATCAACAAGGGGTGGTTGAGAAAATCCTAAGATCCATGACACCCAAGTTCAACTATATGGTGTGTTCAATTGAGGAGTCCAATGATGTAACAACTATGAGTATTGATGAGCTTCAAAGCAGTCTCCTGGTACATGAGAAAATAATGGTAGGGCAATAGGAGGATGAGAAAATATTGAAAGCTTTTGATGAAGGAAAATTCAGGAGAGATGCATCTTTCATAGGAAGAGGAAGAGGAAGAGGCCGAGGAAGAGGTAGACAACCCTTCTCAAGAAACACACTAGAATGCTACAAGTGCCATAAATTTGGCCACTTCCAATATGAGTGTCCTAGCTGGGAGAGAAAGGCACAAACTACATAGAAGTAGAAGAAGAGGAAGATCAAGAGGAGATGTTGTTGATGTCATTGAAAAAAGGATAAGATAGAGCACAAGTTTGGTTTTTGGACTGAGGGTGCAATAACCATATGTGTGGAGTAAGGGAGTGGTTTATAGAATTTTATGAGCACTTCAGACAGACCATCAGAGTAGGGGATGACTCAAAATTAATGGCAGTTGGAAA
>JBBYHH010213609.1:0-13377 GCA_038382905.1 Daphne laureola | reverse complement strand
CTAAGTACTAACAAACATCCAATAAAAGCATGTGTATGGAGGGAAAAATGTATAAATACATGTCATTCATCACATATGCACATAAATACACATGATACCTAACTAATTAAGTCTCCCTAGGTCTAGTCCCTACTCCACCGGACAACGCCTCCAAAAAAATTCACTATAAACTGAATCAAATCCGTAATCCCATCAATCCCTAATCCATAACCCTATGATACCCTCCTAATTAAGTCTTCATATGTCTTAACGAGCCTGGTGAGCTTGATTCTAGCCTTGTTGAGCCTATCTGAAACGAGTCTACACAACTCCTTTATCGAGCCTCACAAGCTTTCGAGCCGAGTTAGAGGTTTTCACAAGCCGAACTCGATCCAAATTTTAGGTTTGGATGGAATTCGAGTCGAGTTCGAGCCAAACCTAATTTTCATGAGGTCGAGCTCGAGTCTACCGAGCTTGGGCTCGGCTCGGTTCTTTCTCACCCCTAGACGGCAGTGGTCTGTTTTTCAAACCAATGAAAAAATGGATCCATTTGTCAAATATATTAGTGACAAACTTGAATCTTCCTCCTAAATTATAAATAAAAAGTGACAACTCATTTTGGGAAAGGGAAATATAAACATTTTAAATTTATCTCTGCTTGCATGTTGGGTCATGGTATCATAGACTGGATTTATTTTATTGGGCCCGGTGCTTAACGAATAGTAGTATCCAGGAATTGGGCTCTGTTGCCTATCTGGACCCAAACATAGTACTTAGTACCATTTTCCAGCGAAATAATTTCCCTCTTCTTCCGCGCGCGCCCCGCCTGTATTTCGTTTTCATTTCAAACGCGGCACTTCATTTTTAAGCGAAAAAAAAAAATGGTTCGAGATGCGAAGGAGCGAAAGATAGATGAACCAGAGCAACGGTTGCAAAAAAAATGGGCGACGACAAAGATTCATTCGCCAGAACAATATGCTCAATCTGCTACGAAGATCTCAACCCACTCGTCGAAGACCTCCAGTCGATTTCCGTCTGCGGTCACGTCTTCCACGAAATCTGGTCAGTGTATATCAACATTCTTGATTCTTTTTTTATGGTGTTTCGTTCGGTTGATTAAATTTGTTTTGATCTTCAAAACCCTAGCCTTCAGCAATGGTTCGAGTACTGTTCGAGTTCGTCGAAGATGAAGTGTCCCATGTGCAAGCAAAGCTGTTTGAATCACAACGCGACTCGGCTTTATTTTCAGTCGCTTGGGGATCAGTGTGAATCTGCTTCTTTGCGGAAAGGGGCGGAAGGTGAAGAAGATCCGGAGGTTTTGCGTGCCGAAGTGTCTAGGTTGCTGGTTAAGGTTTCTGGGTTCACTCAAGCCTTGCAATGCCGAGAGAAAGAGTTGAGGGAACTCAACGAGAAGGTACACTACCTGTTCATTCGCCTTGTGGCCCAATATATATACTCGATTGGCCTCACAAAAATAGTCTCGTTTGACTTTTTTTAGTTGTGTTTTACTTAAATTTTCATTAAGAAAAAAATGTTAAAAGAATCTTAAAAAATATATTTAGAAAGTACACATTAAATTTTTATTTGAATCTAAACTTGTACAATTTACAACTTAAAATGTTGTAATAAAAATATTTTAGATTAAATGCTGAAAAATAAAACGTGGCTAATTTTCTGAAACGGATGGAGTATATTTAGAAGTGCTGTCATAGCCCTTGTCTTGATGGAGGAAAGTAGTAGGGGCAATTCATTAATAAAGCAGAAAATGATGTTTATTCATGTACTCCTATTTATGTATTTTCTTGATAACCAAATGGATTTTATAACTGGAATTGAAACCTGATATGTCACTGTGTGCGATAACTCTTCTGTTAGCTCTGTTCTACATTTTACAGTAGAGGCTAGAACTTAGAGGTACTGATTGGGCCATATTATTCATCAATTTCAGTATTTGTTTTTGTTGCAATTCTTGTACTGATTCTGCCATAGTAAAGTGATCAAAATGAATTCATGCATAACTTTTGTGTTTTCACCTTATTTCTCAGTGTATTTCCATTTTATCGTTTGTTTTGTTATTCTACTAATGAAATGAATATCTATCAAGTTTGATTGTTGATCTTAATCGAGGAGTTCTTGTTCCAGTTGTGTTATAGCGAGGAACAGACACAAAAAGAAGTTGCATTAAAGAGTGAAATTCTAAGTGAAAAAGCTATCATCCAACAGAAGCTTCATTATAAATCTGAGGTAATAAGCCAGAAAGTTGTTCTCAAGTACTGCAACACCTGATATTTCATTGTGTTTGATAGGAGTATTCATGAATGGAAAATTGAGTAAACTCTTTTCTTGTCCAAAATTAGGAACTCCGGAAGTCAGAAATGGAGTGTGCAAGGCTTCAAGAAAACAACATGGCATTAGCCAAGGAGATTGCAGTTCTCAAATTGTGAGTCTCTATGCCTCTATTTGACTCCTTGGTTTGATTAGGATGCTTACTATTAATAGTTATTATGGTTTATGCCAGGGTATCAAATTTTGATCTGGAGCAAGAAGAAGTTCTAAAGCTTGCTTCTTTAGGCAATGAGGCCAACAACCGTGACACAATAGAAAATCTATGTCGTTCCTTAGTCAGTCATAAAAAGTGAGTGGATTCCTGATTCACTACTTTGTTATTTCTGGGCTTCATCTAGGAGCATAACTGAGCTTTGTGTATGTATTTATGTGATTATTAAATAGGTTAGGAATCAATACGAACAATTGAAACACCAGTACACCACAGCATTTTAATTCTGAGAATGTTTAACTTAAAATCTTAATTTGATGGTTTGCTTTGCATGTCTATTTTCAGAAGAATTCTCCACATAAACTAAATTATTCCTCTAATAGTTAGAATAAGTTCTTGTGAAGTACTCCGTCCGTCCCTTTATGTTTGCAACAGTTTGTCTTTAGATGTTCATTTGATTTCAATTTATCTACATTAATTTAAGGTGATTTTTAAAAAAAAAAAATGCTATATGTTTAGAAACTAGACACTACATTATCATTTTTTGCCAAAATTTATAAGTTTATATTTGAAAGTGTTAGTGAAATAAAATCATAGATTAAAAGCTGGAAAACCAAATGTTGCAATAAAAAAGAGAAAGGAACATAGTTGAGCTTTGCTTTCTTTTACTGTGACCATTTAATATCACAGAAATCAATGAAATCCACTAATTTAAGGTTTATTTAACTTTTTGGAAATTCAAGTTGGAACGGGATATTCATTTATGTATATTCATAAGTATTTTCATGTCTTCATCTCTTCTAGGCGTTTTAATGCCCGGGCTTTAGTAATTTGGATGTTTTGGGTTTTATTTTCCTGAAACTGCAGGAGTTACAAGGAACTGATGTCTAAGTGCAATGTTCTTGGTAGATGTGAAGATCGTTTACAGAAGAAACTCGAGAAAGCCAACGTGAAACTTAAAAAGCTGAGGGTTAGTCTTGAGTGAAACTATAAGAATCCAATTCTGATTTTTACCCTGAAATCCATTTGTATGTTACATGGTCAGACGCAAGTTCAGGAGCTGGAAATGGTGAAGGAGATGAGAGAAAATGATGTCTTGAGGTCTCTAAAAGCTTCAAAGAAAGCTGGTCCTGAGGAGGTTGTTGTGAAGACTACGGATCATTGTAATCCCTTGATCTCAAAAAATTGTGCTTCAAAAGAGGCTTCCGAAATTCCTGTATCAAGAAGCAGTAGGGCTTTATATGGATTGTCATCCAATGAAGAACTATGTCAGAAGAAAATTGATGTCAATTCTGTAAACTTCTCTTTGAATCCAAAACCAACTAGAGAAGCCAATGATTTGGTGGAATTTGGTAAAGGAAGGATTGATTTGAAGGAAGTGATTTCTTTTCCATCTTCTGCTGGATGTTCAGATCCTGTCGCAAAACATAAAGATACAAAGTATGGAATTCAAGAGTCTGTTCCATCAAAATCAGCTGTAGGTTCAGCTAATAGAGCTGTTTCAGTCACAGAGGATGAAGATGATTTGGTTTTTCTGTCAGAGTCAAGAACGTGCTACAGTAATGATACAGTGGGCCTTCCGGCCAGTGAAAATGTTGCAAAACCCATGTTCAACATTAGAACTGAGACATCATCCTCTCTTCCTCTCTCTGAACAAGGTATGTGTGTCATAGCTGAGAGTCTATCCATTTAGTAGATTTAAATTAACAAGTTGAGCCCCTCACATACAATATGACTTGAGGTTGTACTCCGTAACATTTTATTGTACCATATTAAAAGTTTTGATCATTAGTCTTGTTTTTGATTAAAATACCTTTAACCTGCAGGGAATGTATGCTTCTCCGGTGGTCTGCTAGGTCCTGATGGAACGAAATGGCATTTGGGGAAATGGTGCAAGCGGGGTAAGGGAACTGGGAAGTTGTCCGGACAAGGTTCTGGTACAAGTGGTGGAAATGGCTCTCTGATTTCCATTGGTGCTGATGGGAGAGGGGGTAGAGTCAAGGTCGTTCGTCCTTTGAACCAATCTTCTCTGGTACGTGTTAAAAAGGTAGTTCTACAGTTTTGCCATACATGAATGTTTTCACACAACTATCGCAGAAAGGAGGATGATGCTTCCCTGTGAATTGAATGGTATACCAATAGTATTACTCAAGTCCCTCTGAGATTCCATTACTAAAAAGCTTAGTGGCATTTACATGAATATATAGATGTTTAGCCTTTTTTATTCCTTAAATTTAATTGTTATTTTTATTTTATGAATCATTATTTTGATTTTGTCGGTATAGATGTTTCTACTTGATGTTAATTAGGTATAGATAGTGATGGTAGTCAGGAAAAACAACAGTCTTGTTTTGTGGAGTAATTGTTATTGTGGGCATGCAGTTTACTGCTCTAGTTCTACCATCATTTGAGTTGCTTCTGGGTTATGTACACCGGTCACTTGATTTGTTATAACAATTGAATTAAGGGTTCAAACTAGTGGTGAATCTTCAAAACTTTACTGTAGCCAGAATCCCAATTTTGGTTTCCCATAGAAACGTCGGAGAGGGTTCAAGTTTTATTTCCTTGCATGTACCTCACAGCTAGCATGCAGTTTTGTGATATTTCATACCCTCAGTTGCTATGTTATGGCCAAAACCTCATTTGCAGGACAATAAGGAAAATTCAGCTCTCTCTATCTCTAAGAAATTCAAACACGGAGGCAGTACAAGTAACTCACAAGGCTGCTTACAGATAGAACACTTTTTTGGAAAGGCCAGTTATTGACAGAAGCAGAAGTTGCATTACGTTTTTATGAATTTTGAGTGCACAAGTAAGTTGATTGAATTGATGATATTCATTTGATGATATTCATTTTGCGAGGCTTTCTGTGTTGAATTGGTTACAATTCTTTCCTTGGGTTTAAAGTAAGCATTAGGCTAGTAGCGTTTACAGGTAAGACTAGATGGAGCTGTGATATTTTTCCCCCCATTGTTGTACCTAAAACATGAAGCTTAGGATGTTTCTATAGATAACCAGGAGTATATATATATATATATATATTTTTTGCTTGTATCTCCTTGGATGTCAGCTGAAAACATCTTTTGTTGCTAATCACTTCCATGAAATTGACTGGCCATTCTCATTAGATACAACGAAGTGTCAGCTTAATATGATCAAGTAATGGGTTTTGCTACAATATCCCAACTCTCCTTTGCTCATAGATGTGAAAGAAAACCTGCAATGAGAGTTCTTCTTTGTTGATGAATTGATGATAGTTTGTTTTTCCGTTTTCTAGATCCTGACACCATCAGAGCCCAGGCATGGATATTTTGATGAGAAGCAATGGCTGCTGCTGCTGCCGCTGTGCTTTTGATGAATTCTGTATGTTTTGACGAATTCTCAGGTATTTTTGTGCCACCTGATTTTTGCTTGGGACTCAAGTATCGATTAACACATGCAACTGTAGTATAGTCATATGACTCATATCATGCACCGACGCCAGAAGATAGATTCAAACAGAAGGCAGCCAAAAGTCCCAACTCTCAACTGATGTTTTTTTTTGGCTGTCGTTTGTACAAGTGCTTAATGAAAGCATTAAATTGTTAGAAGTGTACAGAAACATTAAAACATGATTAAATTATCATTTAGTTAAGAAAATATCCGTGCTGGAAACATTTTTCGTTCTTTAGATATTGGAGTGTTCCTTCATCTGTACTGTACTATGTATTCTCTGGGAATAGATCTAATTTTAAAAATTCCATATCGTAAATAGCAAAAGCTTACTGGTACATTACAGATGATCAATCTAACATTTTAAAAAAAAAAATTGAAATCTTCAATTATTCATTACATTAATAAAACATGCACTAGCATTGAAAAATTATAAAAGAACGTTGGCACAGGCTTCTGTTTCTACTAATCGCAGCCAAAAGTCTTATCGGGTTAAACATGGGATGGATTTGTTCATGCCTGTTGATTCTGAATCATCCTTTGAATGAAGTGAAAAATCACTCCATTCGTTTAAAACAAATCAAGATGGTTCTTTCAGATCTTTGATGACAATTTTTTTAACATGGAAGTTACATTATTACTCCAAATTTCTCTTTCATAATATAAAAGATAATTTTATCTTAGATTACTGAAATTTTTGAAGGATCTTGCAATAAATAGAATGAAATAGAAATGTAAGATTCGTGTAACCGACGCCAATGAGCTGTAAGATTAAAATTCGGTTGATTAATTAATATTTTTTCAGCGATGACTCATTTTTGATGAAAATATAGAATATTATTATGTGTTGATTTTTTTGTGAAATTTTCCACTTTTCACAAACTTCTCTTGTACAAGTATTTAAAATTAGCATTTCCATCCAACTTTCTCTGACAAAGATGTCATCCACCTTTTAAATCGAAGATTTTTCTTTACCGGAAAAAAAAAAAACTAAGTAATCAGTAATCACAACCTGGAATCTATATTTGGTTTTCAATTTTCGGTTAGGCCTCAAATTGGAATTGCAGATGAGCCCGGCCCAAACCAAAACCAGCATAAGTTTGGCGCGGGTGGCGAGCTTCGTCTTATTCAACCATCGTCGTACTCATTATTTCTTCTGTTCCACCGTTCCCAATTTTGGACACACAGGATTCTCAACAAACAACATCACGAACTAAAAACTCCTCAATTTCTCCAACCCCAAAAGATCTGTGCATGATTCATGTTCCATGATTCTTCGATTCCCGCATTTTGATTCTCAAGCCACGGCGCTTTCAGATCAGTATCATCATCATCATGCTCCAGCGAGATCAAGAGAAATGTCGTTGCAGAATCTCGCTTCCGAATCGCTCGAGCTCCATCGATCTTCTCAACGGATGCTCCGCGTGGCTAGAGATCCGTCTCTTCTACGTCCGGATTGCGCCTTGTATCGTTGGCATCGTCCCGGATCACCTGACCTTCCGTCTTCTCCGCCGGGAGCCGGGTTGTTCTCTCAAGATCAACGACGCTCCCTTGCCGGCCTCGGAGATCGCGTCTCTCGTTCTCCGGCGGGACCATTTGAGCAAGGACTCATCCGAGGTGACCTACGTGTGTACCGACGGCGTTCGCGTGGCCGGCGGGGTCGAATTCGAGGCCTACGAAGGGGATACGGTTGTGCTTCTCTCTGGGTCGTTGGAGAGGATGGAGGCCGACTGGAGCATCGATTGTTTCCTATCCGCAGCAGCCATGGCGCCGGATAAGTCGAAGTTCGTGCAGCCGAAGATGGGGGTTTCAGCGCCTGGAATTGAAGTCTATATCGCCGGTTGCTGTTCTGGAGCGCCTGTGATATTGACGAAGACGATTATGGTAAGTCCAAGGAGGAACACGGGGCTGAAGCACGGTTGCTTCCTGGATGCGATTCCTGAGGACGGAGAGATAGGGGAAGATCGCAAGACTGGCGGAGGCGTTGCGCTTGTACCGCATCGAGAATTGCAGGTCAGTCGGTGAAGGATTTTTGTTGCATTTTTTTTTTTTGGATGCTGATGTTCTGAATGGAGGCCTGTTGCTGTGTTGGAACCACCATATTCTAGAATCTTCAAATTTCAAAAAGTTAGTTCTTAGTAATTTGTTGCTTTGTTGAATTAACATTGCACATGTTTTCTCGGCAGATCTTAATGTGTTATTTTCGCACATCTCAATTTAATCCTCGCTAAATAGGGGGATCTGCATATAGAGATTTAAATTTCTTTTGTTGGTTAAGAAAAGTCACATAAGACTACAGTCCATGCATAAAGAAAGTAATTGCTTGTAGAAATCCTGTTCTGTATGTTTGATGTCTGTAGTGATGCAGAAGGAAAACGTTTGGTATCTTTTTGCTTCATTTTCTGCAAGGTTCGTTGTCATTTCTTTTGGTCAGTGCACTAGTATGCATGAGGATTCCTTAAAATTAATACCACTCCAGTGATTTTAACCTTAAGAATGATCAGATTCATAAAGCATGCATTGTTATTGTTTTTTATAGTATATTTTTGCCTTGAATCCTTGGAAATTAGTGAACCAATAAATGATGGCATGGTGACTTTGACAAGTTGAATCATGTTGATGAATATTGTGGTTGTTAAAAGGGTAACTTGTTGGACAAAATGGCATGGACACTTGACAATCTTTCCAAAATTTGAGTGGACAAGTTATTTCAAAGAATAGGCAACCATAACTTGCATGGTGAACTCTTCTCCATTTATTTTTAAGTGTGGTCCCACTTGAAGTCCACAAATAGGCTTGCTCATCTCAATCCAAAAACCAACAAACAAAAATCTTCAAGCTTGTTAGAGTATCACTTGTAGAAATTAGAGAGTTTAATTGTTATTCTCTTAATTTAACAGAGATTGTTACATTGTTTTTCCTTAAATTAGAGATGTTGCAACTTCTATTTTCACATCACATAATGGATTTCTTATATTCGGGTCCGTGTTTTTTTACCCTTACGGATTTTCAACATAAAATCTGTGTGTCAATCTCTTCTTCCCTATTCTCAAATTCATCTAGAATAATTTTGAGCGCCATCACCATTAATCCCACAACAGTTTTGAATATCGGCTAGAGATCAGATGACTCAGGAATGCGAAAATCATGTTCATTGATCTTAAATGCGTGTGTAGGACTTCCGTTCCACACCATCGGAAACCATACAAACACCAGCAGTATATGTGTTTGTACTTTTTCTTTTTCTTTTTCTTTTTTTATACATAGGGGCAGAGGATTGAGATCGTGGCCTTTAACTTAAAACGTCCACCTTGTACATATCCTTAGGAGCTTATCCATTAAGCTCAAGGCTCATTACTGTATTGTACTTCTAAGACGTGTAATTCAATGCATCCTTATTCATTTTTGCAAATCCGCTGAATGGAGTTATTACCATGACCTGAAAGGGATAGTTTTCGTGTTTGTGCAGATCAGGGGAGGCAAGGATCATGTTTTTCAATCACATGGAAAAATTGGACCGCTTTACTTCCTTGAGGACATGCATGCTAGTGAGGATGGTGAGCTTACATGGTTCAATGCTGGTGTTAGAGTTGGTGTTGGAATTGGCCTAGGGTTGTGTATTGGCGTTGGAGTTGGAGTCGGACTGCTAATGAGATCATATCAGGCAACTAGTAGGAGTTTTAGAAGAAGGTTTTCCTGAACAGAAGCTTCATTATCACAATGTGGGGAATAAAAACAATCTAGCAACTTGTAAAAATGTGGCTAAGCCCAAAAAAGATGTAAATTGAATGCTAGAATTCCAGAACAACTGGGGTTCTTCTGTGGGATCGAATCACACCGCCCTGTTCACTGCTAACACAGCCATGAATGTGCTTTTCAAATAAAGCATCAGCGAGTTTGGAGTACAGGCTTGTGTACAAGCCGGGACAATGTTATCAGACAGCTGGAGTAGAGAGGAGGGTTGATCATAGACAGGTACTGCGAGCTTGGATTCATTTTCAGAGGTCTTGGCTGAAATTAAGCATATGAGTGACTATGTTGTAAGGGCAATGTCCTGTTTGTTTGTTTGTTTGTTTGTTTCTGTTGATATTCCCGTTTCTTGTATATAATGTGTAATCAGAACCTTGCTGCTGCCTGGTGTTGGAATACTGAGCCTGTGATAGCAAAGAGTACTCATATCGTCAAACTTAGAGGACTGAATTCGCATTTACGAATTTCTTTATTTAGGGCTCGAAAGTTTCCATTTTGGAAATTTTAGATAAAAAAATGATACCATGAGATATTGATATCAAGAAAAGAACGAAAGAACAAATTCAGTTTTGTTCTTTTTAAACCCATAACCAGTAGACCTATTGCTGCTGTAAACTGGGGGATGGTAGCCGCTCCACCCTAGCAAGCTAAGGCTGTCCGGGATAAAGTGTTGGATAAGGGAGTACAGGGTAATTCGCCCGTACATGAGGACCTTCATGGTCATGACGGCGAGGGTAGTGATGATGCTGATTATGTAGCCAGAGAGTCCGAGGATTCCGACGACGATCGTGATATCACATCACTTACCAGTTCTAGGAACTACTATAGAGATCCTAGTCTCGAGGTAGAGCAACCCGTGCGCAGGAACCCTCCACGCGCCGGGAGGGTAGGACAGGATGACCGAGCTGAGCACTCTCTGCATGACTGCCATAGAGATGGCGAGGATCGACTAGCTGATCTTCGTCGCCGAGATAGGGACGACGAGGATTCTGATTGTTCCCGTGGGGCCCCGAGGGCCCGGGTAGAGCATGCTGCAGCTCCCGGCGGAGTTACCATGATGGAGCGCTTTCTGCGCTTAGAACCACCCAGATTCACTAGTAAGGGTGAGTCAGAGGCAGCGCAGTCATGGCTTATTGATATCAAGCGCCTTCTGGAGCAGCTGGGTCTCTCGTCAGAGTAGAGAGTTTCATTGGCCACCTTTAATCTACATGACAGGGCGTATGATTGGTGGAATGGCGTCATAGGAGCGAGAGCTACAGAGTTCACACAACGGGGACGCCGGGACCCTGGCATGCGGTGGGATGAGTTTTCCCAGCTATTCCTAGAGCGATGGGTAAGCTACGTGGACCGGGACCGCCGTCAGCTGGAGTTTGATCAGTTGGCCCAAGGGAGCCGGACTGTTGCCGGCTATGAGCACGAGTTTGACCGACTGGTGCGACATGCGACTCAGTACCATGGGCGAGATTCAGAGAAGGTGAAGCGTTTTATCAAAGGGCTTCGACCTGAGATCAGGAGGTTCCTCGTACCGTTCAACATCACGTCATACCACGATGCGTGACTCAAATAATTATGGTTGATAACACTTGCATGATCAATCCACTGGACCTAAACACTTATGTCAAACTCTAATCCTGAGCACACACGAACAATTCGCGACTGAGGAGAGTCGAACTTGTGTTTAGGTCGAGTGGGTTGATCCTGCAGGCAGCTCAAACACTTATGTCAAACTCTAATCTTGAACACACAAGAACAATTTGCGGTCGAGGAGAGTCGAACTCGTGTCATTGCAGTGCTGGAGCATTTACCTTACCAAGTGTGCCAGTGCCCAGAGGGCGATTCAATTTTCTTAGTATAGATGAAGTAATTAGAAAGAGACTCATGTTAATTTGCGAGTAGTACTTATTGATTTTTTCCGATTTGCATGTCGATTCCTATCACAACATTTATTATTATTATTATTATTATTATTATTATTATTTTTTTTTTTTTTTTTTTTTTTAACAGAAGTACGTGTTTTATTAATGATAAATCATTACAAAATAACCTAACGAAAAACATCTACGAGAATACCCATAGTGCAACGCACCACTAGACGACTATAAGCAATTGGACTAACAAGCATAGTAACAGCACCACTAGGAGGTCATGTCCTCTTGCATCCCCAAACTCCCCTAACAAAGCCAAAAACCACCATATATGCCATGATGTAACAAAATTTATAGATCACACACCACATATCCTAGACATGCTCTATAAGATAAAAATCGTATCGACACACCATGACGGTGCACTAGAGGGAAGAACGGGGATAGAACCTGCGGTGGTGATTTTCCAAACAAATGCGAGGAAAAAAAACCTAAAATAAAAATACAGAGGGTCCCATAAAAAACTAAAGCAAGAAATAAAAACATCAGGAAAATGGCCCTCCCAAATCACAGATGCGAGCCGACCAAGTCGCCCGGAGGAGAGTCATCCCCCGATCCAAGCAAAGCTTGCTCCGCTGCCATAACCACTACTTTAGAAACCTTCATAACCCGATAACCGCTCCTTAGCAAGGTCGTTAGCACGAACCCCAACAGCCCAAATTACCACAAAGAGAGCAGAGGAGATCATCGCATTTCCTGCAGTAAGCAAAGCAAGGACCACCTCCGTGCCATGCAGGACTAAGATGGATGAAGCATCAAACACCTCCACCGACTCATCTTCTTGAATAAGCACTTCCCCCACCACCGGACCCTGCAATGCCACATAATCCAGCTCCGGCACCCCCACCGCATCATCCTTCTCCACCACCTCGTGTTTCACAACATAGCGCGCTCGAGCACCCTTGTACTACAACCAATCACCAAACTGCGGGGCACCACGAGCAGCTGCAGCCACAGAGTAACACTCCTCCACATGATCAACCATCCCACAAAGAAAGCAAAAGTAAGCCAAGCGTTCATACTACAACCAAGAACCGCTTATCCTCACGCTCAACCTCAACCTTAACAACACAGCGCGGTCGAGCACCCTTGTACTACAACCAATCACCAAACTGCGGGGCACCACGAGCAGCTGCAACCACAGAGTAACACTCCTCCACATGATCAACCATCCCACAAAGAAAGCAAAAGTAAGCCAAGCATTCATACTACAACCAAGAACCGCTTATCCTTACGCTCAACCTCAACCTTAATAACACGCCACAACGGCTTTGTGATATCCGACACAACACGGACCTGTAGAGATGGACCCTGGCAATCAACATCCTTCACCATCCCCAACCGATGACTGAGCAATCACCCTATTGGCACAGTAAACCAATCAAACGACACATCCACAATATGCACTCGGGGTGTGTGAGAAAATCACAGAAGATGGATGATCACCTTTCTTCAAAAGTAGCATGACAATCAATTGGTTGTTGAATGATCACGAACCATGTTAGAGCACAAGATTGAGGTGGTCTTTCGAATCATACTCAATCAAAAAAACATTTGGGGCATGGAACCTGCTGGATGAATACGATAATGAACCGTTCGAGGGCATGCTCAGCGGAGCACGGTCTCCATAATGTCCACCCTAGTAGAACGAGCTTCCAACACCTTGGCCACCAATATTGGCGTCGATGGTGTCACCACCCCTCCGTGATACTCGTCGAAAACTGTGCGGAAGCGGTTTAATTGAGGCGGCTGATGACGTCGAAGCGGAGTTCGTCAGGAGTTGCGGTTCTGAAA
>JBBYHH010213498.1:0-13377 GCA_038382905.1 Daphne laureola | reverse complement strand
TTCTTCAAAGTCTTCTCCTGACTCACTATTAAGCATTATTTGCATTAGACTTTGTTTTAAACCTTCATCAATTTGTAGGGCATTTATTTTTTGTTTAGTTCTATATTTATTCTGAAAGTGACCTATTTTTCCAAATTTCCAGCAAGCAGGTTCAAATTTATTTCTTCTAGGATTCCTATCAAATTTCCTACTTTTAAATCTTCTGTACGTTGTAGGTCTTTCTTCCCTCTTCCCTTCCTTTTTCTCATATCTTCTGAAGTTTTTATAAGATTTGTTTCTTCTAGACCTTTTGTGTTCCTTATCTAGGTCTTGAAGATTGTACCCATATTGGTGGCAAAAACTCCCCATTTCTGTTCTTCTTTGGTATAGTTTTCTGATAACCATATTCTTTTTATCGTATTTTCTTCTGATCCAAATTCATTTCTGATACCCTCATAATCAATTCTAAAAGGTTCTCTTAACATGTTTATTTCAAAGTCTGAGAAGCTCACCCTATCATCTTCAACTAGTTTAGATGAATGGCCAGGTTTTATTTTGACTGGATCTATCTTATACACAGGATGAGACACTTGTTTTGGCGATTATCTTACTCCTCCTATGTATTTTTTATATTCTGTCTCTGGCATGTGTGAACATGATGCCTGAGATGGTATTTTTGGAGGTTTTTCTGAGAAGTTAATTATTATAGTTATTCGATCTTTACCAAATTTTATCTCAACTTGTCCATTCTCATATTCTATGATCCTCTCAACTTCTATTGTTCTAAGTGGTTTGACCGGTATTTCATTTTGCATTACCCATTTATCGGGTAAACGGATATCATTCCATTTTATAGGTCTTGGGATAACCACATTAGTTTTTTCAGCATTACCTTGGATTAAAAGGGTTTCTCCCTTTGTATCAAATTCTAGAGCCTTTGGCTCTATTTATGTTGTCATTACCTTGTAATATATTCTGTAAATAAGGGCTAAATTCTGCGATGCCTGTAACATATCAAACCCGAATGTAAGGATGTTTGCGGTTAGGAATTTCATGATATGTAGGTCTTTTAGGGAAACTTTGAAGTTTGGATGGCAATTAAAGTATATTGGGCCATCGCAGAGGCTTGATTCTACCATTTCTAAGAGGGAATGGGTGAATTTGTTATGCCTGTGATATCTCAAGGCAATAACAACAGAGGTGTTTAACCCATTTCTGGTTAATGGTTTTAAGGCGATCTAAACCAATCCAACATGTAAATAATTATAATGATTATCAAATTGGTCTTCTATCATGTATTTGGATAACAGTTCAAACTTATGATCGTCTTCCATTATTGACACAGTTATTTCCACCATTTTGATGGAATATGATGTTCTTAATTTGAAAGTCCCCTTTTGGTAGACATCGAATTTGTTAACCTTAGGAATATTCCAGTTTCCCAAACTCTTTTCTATGTCCCGAATAATTATTCATTGGGTATTCTTTACTCTTCCATTTTCTTTTGACTCTTTTTGTTCATGTCTCTTTGAAGTAGTTCTAGTTAAGCCTTTAAATATTCCAGCCATGGAGTTACAGAGTTGGTTTCAAGATTTTAATTGTTATCTGTCAATGAATTTTACTTCTTCGTACAACCCCTTGGGTCTTACCGAGAAAACCCGACTTGGGTGACAACCAACAAAATTTTGAAAACCACCGTGTAAAACTTGAAGGCTAGGAAGTTTAAAAACTGTAAAAGAACTAGCTTCTGGATCAAAATAAATATTCTTGGAGTTCTGCGGTAAAAGAGACAGAGGCTTACAAGTTTAAGGAAAGGGAAGGAAAATAAGAAATATTCCTTTAGATTCTGTTTAGGACTGAAATGTTATTTCTTGCAAAGGTAGAGAACTCTATTGTTAAAGCGACCAAACGTTTAGGACTTTAACGTTAGTTCTTTAAAGCTTTAGGACTTATACGTTAACTCGAATACTTATATGACTCTATTGTTAAAATTCTAGAACTTATAGGACTCTTCTTGCATTTATCCCCAAAATAACACCAAGGAAATGAAAAAGAAAGAAAAAAGGTGTAAAAACAGGAAAACACCACAAAAAAGGAAAGTGAATAAAAAGTGTTGAGTAATGGGCAGTCTGCATTCACTAGCTAAATCTTGAAGCCGAATAGAGTTCATTAAAGTAGGAGTCATATGCCTTCCTTAGGAGAAATAAATGTTTGAAAACCAATGTGCCTTTTTGGTTTACGTCATGCGTTCATCTTAAACAATTCTTCACATATGGTACATCAGTGCATTATGAGACTCATGGATCCATCACTAGATTGAGTTGAATTTTAAGAAACATGCAAAATTCTTAGTCTACATTTGTACTCTGATTCTGATGATCTGCCTTGATATCAAAAATATTAAAATAATTTTAGTGGAAGAACTTCAAGATCCTTCTCTAGATGCCGACGTTGCTAGGGACTAGCAACGATTCGGGTTTAGGGGTGTGATAACTGTACAAACACTCACATATGTCCAGGGTGTTTAGAGCATAATCTTTATCATTTATGGCTGATTTGTAAAGACTTAGATGCATTTTACTTATAATTGCATAAATTTTATAGGATGTACACCTTGAGGTGAAATTAGAGTAAAAGAGCATTAATTAAAGATTCGGGATGAAGATTGCTGACAAATGAAGCACACGAGTCCATCGTGAACTAGATTGGAGAGTCGGATCATGAGAAAATCATCTTTCGAGTGAAATATCACAAAACAAGAAGATGGAGTGCTGAATTAGAAGCTTGATGGCGCCACTTATAGGCGCCACTCACCAGCACCTTCACCAGCAAGTGGCACCATTCACCTACGCCTTAAGGGCACATTCTTCCAGCGCCTTAGGCAAGGGATGGCACACATACCAGTGCCCTAAGGGCGTATCTTACCTGCGCCTTGAGCATAGCTGGCGCATGTTCATGCGCATCAGAGGCGCACCATGCCTGCGCCATTAGATAAGCTGGCGCCACTCTATATGCCTCAAGGGAACACATCACTTGTGCCCCATGCTTCCAGGTGAAATGCACATGGCGCATCTTCAAGGCTCAACAAATGGTGCGGGATAAGTCTGCCTGAAATTCTCTCTCCCCAAACGGTTACGAATTCTTATCCGGATTTTGGGTGTGTTTTAAGTCTTGTTTGCCCTTGAAAATTTACTCTTTCAAGACCAATATGTCTAGGGTCAATTTGGTCTTTAGTAAATGGCTATATATAGTTTAGGCTAGTTAAGTTTCATTTAAACTAACACATAATTTTGGAGCTACGAATTCAGAAGCTCTTTTGGGAATTCAAGTAATCTCTATCCTTTTCTTAATTATGTTTTCTTATTTGTTAATTCTTATAATTAGCATGGTAATTAGTGAGTAGTTACTTATCATCTTCTAGGGTTTAATTAGTCTAGAGGATTATTTATGCATAATATACCTGTTTAAATTAGAGATTGAATCTCTGAGCTAGTCCCATCATTTACCATGTTGTAGAATTATCGATCGTACAATTACATGCGATCTGGAAATCTGCTAGAACATCCGAGAGGATTTCCCGTAGGTAGACCTAGGAGAATCAATTGACGGGTCTTGTAGGAGTTCGAGAGAACCTTACCTGATCCGCTAGTAGCTATTGCTTGTTCATTATTGCCTCAGGGAAGTCGTACCTAGAGCACGAGAGTACCTAGCTGCGGGTTATCTGGTGAGAGGGAGGACGGTTATCCGAGAGGAAACCGAACCAAGTTCAGTGCATACATCTAATTATAGGATATGAAAATATAAATAATCCCCAGAATTAGGCTAAGTAACCCTAGAAGAACCTTTATCAATTGTTTAAAACCTCATTCTCAACTCTTATCTTACTTGTTACAATCAAACCTTCTGCATATCGGTAAGAGATTCATCTAGAACTGACATATTCATACACACTCTCTCTTGGGTTCGACCCTCACCAAATTGAGCCACTATACTAGGATAGATAGATCGTGCGCTATAATGAGGAGATATAAATAGTTAAATTTGCACACCGATCAAATTTTGGCACCGTTGCCGGGGAGAGTATTGTTGAAAATTGAACTTTCGTGTGGAGATCCTATCTTGCATGAGAAGGATGGCCGACCAAGTACCCCCAATGATCAACGGTAACAATGGAGGAAACCAACCAAGAAATGGGCATGGTCCAGAAGGTCTTGGACAAGTATTGGAAAATCAAAACCAAGGGAACGACGGAAATGACGCGTCTAACATGAATGAAATACCAGTCAATGGGCATGCAGCCAATGCCAACATACCACAACCGAATGGAGTACCTATTAGAGGCAATCAAGCTCAAAATGCACCGCAAGGTGAGCGGAGAAGAGGACCAACATTGTCTAACATATTTGCCCCCAAATTTGGCGAACAAGAGGAAACATTAATCCATCCTACACTAGTGCAGCATGACTTCACAATTCGTGGTCATGTGATCACTTACGTGGAACAACACTATTTCCACGGGCTTGCGGACGAGGACCCAAATGAGCATTTGGATCAATTTTCTATCATCTGCAACACTATTGAACTGCGAGGAGTATCAGAGGAAGCAAAATGGATGAGGTTATTCCCGTTCTCACTTGACAGAAGAGCAAAGCGATGGTACAAGATGTTGGATCCCGAGAAGATAGCTTCTTGGGTAGATCTACGTTACACTTTTATTAAGAAGTATTTCCCTCCGCATAAAGAATTTGACCTAAAAAACCAAATCCTACATTTCAAAGAAGATCCAGACGAGACGGTAGTGTAGTCATGGGCGAGAGTAAAAGAATTAATCAAGAGATGCCCTCAAGCAGGAATCGATCGCGATTACCAAGTTTGGTTATTTTATGAAGGACTATCGGAAAGGACCAGGAGGCATATGGAAACTTCAGCTTGAGGTTGGTTCATGAAAAAGGAACCAAAAGAGGCTTGGGATTTACTCAAATTGTTGGAAGTCTCGGATGAACATCGCACAACTGATGACCGAAGAAGAGCAGACCTATATAAGGAAGATGATGATACATCAATGCAAACACAAATGGCAGCCCTTACTTCCGAAGCAAGTACTAGCGGCCGACTATTTTGAAGAAACTAATGAGGAATGCAACTTCGTACAATATCCAGAAAATAGAGGTCAATACCAATAGGGTGACGGATTTTAAAAAACCCGACCCTATCCTAACCTAATTTATGGAAATTTAGCACCGCGAAACACGGGGCAACAACAATGTCAATCATCAAAGAGTGACCCAATAGTAAGGAAAAAATCCCTGATTGAATAAATAATGCAAAACCTCAATAAGACCAATGCTAAAAATGAGAACAAGTTCATAGATGTCCAAAAGAGAATGGATGGTGAGTTAGCTAACACCCGCGCTTCCATCCACAACATTGAAACCCAGATTAGATAGCTTGTCAACTCACTCAACACTCTCAACAAAGGGAAGTTCCCATCAGATGCTGGGCCAAGTACTCAAGAGCATTGCAATGTTTACCATGCAGTCACTATTCAAAGTGGAAAACCATTAATTGAGAAGGAGAATGAAAATAAGAAAGATGTGGGTGACAAGAATGAGAGTAAGGAGTCAAAAATGATTCCTACCGAGAGAAAGCAGGCAGAAAGACCATCTGGGAGCAAGAAGACCCCATAACACACACCACTTTCTCCAGAACTTATAGCTCAACTACCATATCCCAAGAGACTTCAGAGGAAACATGACGAGAAATATTTTCATAAGTCTCTCGACGTCTTTAAGAAGGTTGAAATAAACCTACCTTTTCTGGATTCCATCAAGGAGATGCCCACATATGCTAAATTTCTAAAAGATCTCTTGACAAAGAAGAGGCAATTCTTAGACTACGAGTTGATTTTCATGAAGGAGGAGGCAAACACGGTAATACAGAAGAAACTCCCAACCAAACTCAAAGATCCAGGTAGCTTTACCATCCCTTAAGACATCGGACCCTTTCATTGTGATAAGGCATTATGCGATCTGGGAGAACGCATCAATCTAATACCGTGATCTGTATGTCAGAAACTGGGTTTGGGGGAAGTTAAACCCGTTTCAATTTGTCTTCAATTGGTTGATCGATCATTTGCTTATCCCAAGGGGATCATTGAAGATGTCATAGTGAAAGTCGACAAGTTCTACTTCCCTGTGGATTTCGTCGTACTTGACATGGACGAAGACACCCGAATGCCTATCATATTCAGCAGACCATTTCTGGCCACGGGAAATGCAATGATTGACATTGAGAAAGGATGCTTGACACTCAAAGTAGTCGATGAAGAAATCAAATTCAACCTTGAGGACACTATGAAAGTCTCTAATGGAGAACTAGTAGAGTTGTTTGGCCTCGACCAACATGAGATGAGATTAAGAAAGGAGAAAGAAAGAAATAAGAAAGTTAAGAGAGAAGTCAAAGAGCGGCAACATCTGAAGGAATCATATTTACACCATCCAGATGATTTTACTTGGACACGCTCACAGACCAAGGGTAAACAAAAGTGTCCTCAAGCTCTTTCGATTGGCGACGGGGCGCAGACTCACCAGACCCTCACCCAGATTATGAAAGTGGAGTGCTTTAGTACTAAGGCTCTAGGAGAGCACTTGAGTAAAAAGAATGATATCTTACAACCTTTTAAGGTTCAAATGGCTTCCGAGAGTCCAATTCAAGAATGGAGTACCACCTTTCCCAAAAAGAGGAAGGGAAAATTTCAGAAGGTCATGGACATAGGACAACTGAAAGACAAGCTTTTAGGAATCTCGTTTGTCTATGTCTGGAAGCTCAATGAGAAGAAGTGGTGAGTTTGACGCCCACCTGCACCATCTCTTGATATTGAGGGCTCCAAGCCCCACATTGTGGATCCTACATGATCTCATCATCATAGCCTAGCCAACGGTTAAAAATGTGGTGCTTGTGGGAGGCACCCCAATATTTTAAATATTTTAGTATTTGTTTTAGTTATTTCTTAATATTGGTCTAAATAATGTCTAACCAATCCAATTGAGAAAAATGGTAAACAACACAAATCATCATCGCATATGGAGAACAAGGTACCATTTCACTTCTATCATATTCTCGACATGTTTCATTATATTAGAAGTTGAACAATTGTTTGATTGTCTTGTTTCTTATCTTAAGCTTTTATGTTGAATGTGTGATCTCAGCATATTGTGATTAATTTTTTTTCCATAATCTAAAAGTTTAACTTGACAAAATGAGAGGATGCCTACGAATTAACCTGAGAAAATTCAAATATTGAGTTTCATGTCTTGTTTATGATGCCATGAGCATAATCTAAACCACATTTGTCTATAACTTGCTGATTTTATAAATGTGATGCCATTCTGACTTGTACACACATGCTCCATGCCATTCTATAGTGTATACTTGACATGATAACTTAGTCTCTTCAATTGCATATTTCTCATATCCATGATACTCTCACATTAGACAAATATGCTCAGTGTGCTACATATACACTGTAATTTGCATGTTCTTAATTATTACACTTACATGCTAACATGCAAGTTGCAAAGAATGTCGTGAGTGTGATTTTTTATAAATATCCTTTTTGATAAATCACACTTCATACCTTGCACCAATTATTGAATCATTAGGTATGATAACACACGAGGAGAGAGACTGACTCTTCAACCCATACGGAACTTCTGGAGCACGTAATCGCATCTCACACCTCAAAGACATGAAGGGGGCCTCTATGACGCCCTAGGTAGGATTCTCAATTCTCCTACCTTTTTATCCCTTACCACCGCATGAGGACATGCTTTAATTTTGGTTTGGGGGGGATTGTGTTATCTTGATAAGATAATTTAATAAGCATGCATTTGATGAAGTATTGTGTTGTATTCACCACCCAAGCATCTAGTCTTTCTCTCAAAATTCCCTAAAATTTGAACAAAATTGAAATTTTTTGAAGACAGTAGTACGCAGAATATGATGGGTATGTATATTTTTTGATGATAGAATTGCATATTTATAAACAGTCCAAAACTCTTTCTAGCGATGGATCTTGTTAGTAATATGTTATGGACTATATGTGAATTTTTGTTTTGAGTGTTGTATGATGAGAACTTAGGACTAAAGTTGGTAATTAAACATGAAAACTTCAAAAAAGAGGGCTAGAAAACTAAGTTAATGAAAGCTTTAAGAATTAAGATTTAGCTAGCCTGTGAATGGGAATATGCTAAGTGGGGACCTACTACTTGTACTCTGAGTTTGACCATCCAGGATGATAGTTATGGTCAGGCATGTCAAAACCGGGTCTTGGCTTAACTCCCTCTCTTGAATACAAACTCTAGGTATAGGTATGCACTTAAATGCATCTTAGGGTGGCGGAACCTGGGATGATACTTAGACATGTTTTCGGCTATACCATATTCATGGCCTATAGTCCCTCTCCTAAGAACTTACCCTAAGAAATTAGGAACCTACTCTCACACTGAAAATGAAAAAGAAAAAGGTGTAAAAACAGAAAAGCACCACAAAAAAAGAGAGAAAAGAAAGAGAATAAAAAGTGTTGATCAATGGGCAGTCCGTATTCACTAGATAAATCTTGAAGCTGAAGTCCGTGAGTACGACGCATGGGGTCCACCCATGGTGGTAACAAAACAACTTAGGGCGATGATTCTGCCTATTAATTGTTGGACCACTTTAATGATTTTTGGTGTTGCCATTTCAGTTATCACCCTTATTTTCTTGACATTAGCATCTATCCCACGCTTAGAGATCATATATCCCATGAATGTTTTGGCGCCCACGAAGAAAGAGCATTTGTCGGGATTGAACTTCATGTTGTACCTTCGGAAAGACTGTAAAGTTTCCTCTATATCTGCCAGATGGTCCTCGAAAGTCATGCTTTTGACTATTACGTCATCGACGTATGTCTCGAGGTTGCATCTGATCTGGTTAGAGAAAACTATGTTCATACGTATACCTCAAGGTGGCTCCCGTATTTTTTAAGCCGAAAGGTATTTGAACGTAGTAATATACGTCGTCGCTTGTTGTGAAGACTGTTTTGGGAGCGTCAACAGGATCTATGTAAATTTGGTTATACTCGCTTTCAGCATCCATGAATGTGAGGTATTTATACTTTGAGGTTGCATCGACGAGGTGGTCGATGACTGGGAGAGGATAGGGATCCTTTGGATAGTGGGTATTTAGACCGGTGAAATCGACGCATAGTCGCGAATCGCCACTGAATTTGTCAGCCAGTACAATGTTAGCGAGCCAGTCCGAGTAGTGAAGCTCCTTTATTATATTGGCGTCGAGGAGTTTTTTGACTTCCTTTTTTACAATTTATTTCCTATCCGAGGTCATGCCTCGTACTTTTTAACTAACCGGTTTGGAATCCAGAAATACATTCAGCTTATGATCGATAATGGACGGATCCACGCCGGGGAGATCTTTGAGCTCTCATGCAAAGATGTCGAGGTTTGAATTGAGTAGGTGGATGAGTGCAACTTTGTTTTTGACCTTGAGGTCTTTACCGATTTTGAAATTCTTTCCTGGTATGACCTTTACTTCGTCAGTGATGACACTCAGATGAGGAGTATCGTCGGTATCCATAGGTTCGTTGTTGGACGAAGATCCATTCAAAGGTGTGGTGCAGTTGAGAGTTGCGACGTAGTTCGTGCGAGATGCCTTCTGGTCGATCTAGATGTTGACATCACCGCGCGAAGTTTCAAAGGTGACCGTGAGGGAACGTATGTCGCACCTCATGTGGAACTCGACATGGGTTGGACGGCCAAGAATTGCATTAAACGCAGAAGACACGTCAATGATGAGGAATTCCGTCATGATGGAGTTGCAGTCGAGTGTTTGGAAAAGTGTTTCCCCGATGAGCATGAGGGGAAGTTTGATTACGCCGAGGGTTGGTACAATGTTGCGCCCAATATCGAAGGTCGGGTCGGAGCTGTGCTTGACAGAGGAGAGTGGAAGTTTGAGTTTTTCCAGCATATCCTTAAAAAGGATATTTGTGTTTGCCCCTATGTCAATGTAGACTCGGCTAGTGTCGTAGCCTGCAATTCTTTCCGTGATGAGTAATGGGTTGGAGTGCGGGTAGGAGACCTTCGTGTTGTTGGGGCGGTGAATGATATTTTTCTCTTGATGGTAGATCTGTAGGATTTCCCAAGAATAACGTTTTCTGGTGGCGGAGCCTTCGGACTTGATTAGCATGTGGATAATGCCCACTGCTGGTGGATGGGGAGGTTGTGTCGGTGAGGGATGTTGTGTCGATGCCGGTTTTTATCCCAGTCGTCTTGGTCGTGTTCTCGCTTCTGAGCCTTTGGAATGTCGTTGGAGGATGTTTCAGGGTGGGCGAGGTACTCCTTTAGTTTACCATCGCTGATCATCTCGGATATGAAATGTTTTAGTTGCCAACACCCTTCGGTATCATGCCCCTGGTCTTTGTGGTAGTTGCAAAACTTATCGAGGCCTTTGTTGGTTTTGTTGTGGAGGGGTTGTGGCCATCGAGGCACCTTGTTCTGCCTTTCCAAGATGAGGAGAATGTTGGTTTTGGCATCCCGAAGGGGTGGATGTGGATCGTTTCCTCGTAGTGTGGTAGTAGACATTGGATATCTGGAGGATGATGTCCCTTTATCATACTTGCGGCTTTTGTTCGCTGTAGATGATGAAGATCGGTGAGAGGGTCAGTTGATTTCTTCCGAGTTCATGAACCTCATGGCGCGGTCCATGAATTCGCCCATAGAGGTGACTGAGTTCTCGTTTATGTTGTAGGTGAGGCGTGACTCGCGCTGGAGGCCTTGCATAATGGAAAGTAGCTGTATGTTCGTGGACAGTCCTTGCATGTTTGTGAGAGACTCCTCATTTTATTGTCGTAGTTTCAAAAGTTGGGCGACCGTTTTGGGTGGTGGTCAGGATCCCATGAAATGCCGGAGGAAAGCCGTGGTGAGATCTTTGAAGAACATCAAGTGTTGGCTTCATAGTGTGCCGAGCCAAGTTGAGGCGGCCCGTTTTAGAGTAGAGCTGAAAGCCTTACAGAGGATGGCATCATTGGCCCGGGCCATCTCCATTTGGGAGACATATCAACAAAGGTGGTCGATAGGGTCAGAGAAACCGTCATAATTTTCCATAAAGGGCAATCGAAAGCCATCAGGTGATTTAAATGCAATGATCGATTCAGTGAATGGTTGGGTAAGGAGCACCTTAATATCATCGAAGGCTTGGATCGATGGCTTGACTTGTGCTTCGACCAAGGTCATGCGATGCAATAAGTCATCGAATTTGAAATTTCTGATTGAGTTTTCGGCCCAGCCATTGGTATTGGAATTGGCCTCATTTTTGGGTGGGGGAGCTCCTCGTAAGCTGTTGATTTCTGCCCGAATGGTCTAGACCATGAGAGTTTTCATATCCCAAAGGATATTGGATTAGATCAGCTGCATCTGCACTGGATCGTTGATCATGGTTGGAGGTGCAATGGTGCTTGGGCCGATTGGCGGAAATGGTACGCCGTCGTGGTTGATTAGGGGTGTTGTTAGTGTTTGCTTCGATTTGTCATCGTTGGTTGGCTGTTGGGGTGGTGATGGATCACTAGAACTAGAACTAGCGTCATCTACTTGGATGTTTCCATTGTTGGTGTTGTTTTTTCATGTTCTTGCCATTGACGTTGACCGTGGGGCGTTAGAATCAGAATTTATGGTCGTGTGTTCATTTCCGGAGACAGCGCCAAATTGATATTGTCCTTATCAACCAGCAATCCGAGTGAACAAGAGAGTGATGAACCACAACCTCCATGATAAGTAAAATAGGAGGAATCAGGTAAAGGAGAGCATAAGAGGTGGGGTGTGTAGTATCTACCTTTTGTGTGGTTTGTACCACCCAATTTATAGGGTGGTACCGGGCCCTTTAAGGAGGGCGTGATCCATGGGACCTGAGCCTTTATGGTGGCTATGTCTGAGGGGAGCCGTTATAGGCGTTGGAATGATGTTTGGCATTTGGTAGAGTTTAATGGGGGGCGGTTGTTGCGCCACCTTATGTGTCTGCCGAAGCGTATGGTAATACGAGGCAGCTCTCTATACGAGGTTGGATGTTGGGATGGTACCTCATTGTTCAGAGTTTATGTGGGCCTTAGGTGGGCCGTTTGGAGTATCCGTATCAAGTACAAAAACTATAAATTTTTCATATGACCAAGTTAGTACTATAGGTTCATTTTTATTTCTTTTACTTGATTTTCTTATAGTAAAGTAATTTTCTCAAATAAAGAAAAAAAATAGTGAGAAATTTGATAAAAAAAAAATAGAAATACTCAAGATAGTAAACTCAAACTCATGATAAGTACATAAATAAAAATGGATTAGTAATAGAAATTAAAATTATATCCAAACATTCTCACAAAAACTACTACACATGACTCCAAAATTCAAATGTATTAAAAGATGATTAAAAGGAAAATAAAAGCTTAGACATGGTCCCTAACTATTAACTTTTTAATATGAGGAGTGTCTTAACTACAACAGATTGAATTTAAATAGCTCAAATAAAACTATAGATAAAAAATAGGGATCAAAATGAATTCTACCTAACCAAGTTGATTTGGCTTCATTTCTCGATACAATTAAGGTGTGTGAAAAAGATGGGACCATTTAGGTTGTAATTTAATAATAAATGGGTTTAAAGTTTATTTTTTCTTGTGTAGGGGGGCTAGTGGGTAAATTATTACATTAGTCCTAACAATTTAGAGTCGCTATTCAGTGTGCATATGCACACTGTAGCACAGGTTAAGAGAAGGTGGAAGAAGGAGGACGCGAAGAGAAGGTGGAAGGAGGAGGACGCGAGCGTGTCCCATATCATCCACTGGAAATCTTGCACCGTCACCGGGAATCACATGATTCCATTCTTTCTTCGCGATTCTCATCCTGTCTTTGCGACCAGAATGAATTAGGCAAGAAATCGCTCCTAGACAGTAGTTTTCTTCGTGACTCAACATGAATTCCATCAAATCCGAACGATTTCCTTCCTTCTTCACGACAATGTACGCCAGAACTGCATCCAAAGAACAACGGCCACCGCGCATTAGTCCACTGGTCAATTATGATGCACCCGTCTGTCAATATGATGCACCACATCAACATAATTGTGCACCTTCATCATGAAATGATGTCAACAAAGTTTTTTAAATGTTGTTTTGTCCTTCAAATGCAAAAATTAATATGTATGATGCACCAATCCTAGACAGACGATGCACCATTCTAATATATAAATAGACAGACAAGTATGATGCACCATTGTGTTAAAACAACAATGTTCAATTATGATGCACCCGTCTTTCACTATGATGCACCACATCAACATAATTGTGCACCTTCGTCATGAAAT
>JBBYHH010213497.1:0-22228 GCA_038382905.1 Daphne laureola | reverse complement strand
ATCCCCATTCATTCCTAGATTCCCGTCACTACGGATTGATTGTCCCTACCTAACTAGATGGTAGTGGTTCTAGGGAGACCAGTGAGGAGTTACCTTAGCTAACAAGTAATCTTTACATCATCCAGGATTCTATTTTCCTAACAGACTTGGGCCACAAACAGACAATAACCAATAGCCCAACAAACTAATATCTTCTTGGGCCACAAACATACAATAACCATAGCCCAAATAATTAATAGCTTAATCTTAAGTAAATATACTTAACATTTGCAGCAAGGAAAATGTTAATAGATGTCCCAGTGACATTTATTAATGGTAAGTTTATTTTTTTTTTTATATTTCTCTACGCATGTAATAGTTATAATGAAATAAAATAAAAAAAAATCTGATACATGAAAAAGAAATAAAAATACCATTAAGAAATATCATGGGAGTACCCGTTAACAAGATTATTGATTTTAAATCAATAATAAATATTATTAACTATAATAGCTAGATTGTTGTAATAACAATGTTAAACTCACTAATCAATATAACTTTTTTGTTGTCATTTTAATTACAATTTAACTTAAAATTAGAATTGTTGTACATGCTCGACTAGAACATCTCTAGCTTTTGATGAATTCAAAAGGATTTTCTGTTTCTTTTCAAGACATAAAGTTGGCGTTAATGCATGACCTTTAAGAGGGCAAGAATGAGCAAAACCTGATTTTTTTTAATCATGGCAGGTTCATTACAAGTCAGCAAATTTTTGTAATCTCGCGGGTGAAAAAAACTGAAAAAACCAAAAACTGCATATTAAAAACAGTTTAAACCAAATTTATTTTTGAAAAAGGAGATAACTTTACAACTGCAAATTTCTCAATTCCAATATTCCGATTCCCTGGCCATGCACGGACCTTCTCAAGCTGCTTTCGCTTGCTGCAAAAGAAACATATCAACAAACCTGTGTCACAAAAAATAAACTCCTTCCCTTTCAAGATTCAAGTAAAAGTCTGGTAATTCACATGCAACTACTGACTAATAATTACTCATGGCAAACAAATTACCCGTTTCTCTTCTTCCAGTTTGGCCTTGGTGAAAGAGTAGGCTGCCACTCCAGCAATTGCAATGCATGTTCCGATGCCTGTTTGTGTTGAGATCTTGTTTCCTGCAAATTAAGAAAATGCACATTGTCAACTCAGATCAATGTCAACGCCCAGAAAGAAACAAACAGATCGAGTAGTGATGAATGTTGATGACTGTCTCACGGACGCCTTACCAAAAATAATGATCGAAAAGCCGATAACGAATACACGCTTCAGCACATTACCCACAGCATGAGTAAGGGGTGCCACCCTCTCCAAGGTATTGGTAGCCAACTGGGATTAAACCAAAATCCAACAGCATGTTTCAGATGCATACATATATACACAACTACTATTACGTACATGTGTGTTAAGCATGCATGTCTAAGGGGCAGTGGATTACCTGGTTGTAGAGATGGTAGAACATTCCCACCCAGAAAAGATCAGAGATGAACTTAGTTAAGCCCACTTGAGCGATTGCATCATTGAGTCCATGTTGCATTAATTTAGGTCCCTCAATCTGGAAGAACAAAGAGGATCAACTTACCACTTGCAGCATCACAAAGACTATTGGTATAGAAATGCTGTAGGTCAAGTTTTTTCGTCACTACACTTACAATGATGGCAGGGGGGATGCAGACAATGAGAGCGATGATGGAAATGTAAGCATACACATTTGTACTGTCCATGTCCGTCTGCAAAAGATTGATGAAAAGAGTCATCAAAATTAGAGCAAACTGTTTAGTACTTAACTCCCGTAACTCTGTCCACAAAATCACTCAACTCAACTTTAATCCCAACAAGTACTGCAAACAATGGTGCCTAAATGAATCTTCTTTCCACATTCTGCTCAGTTGCAAGCAAGGTCTTATGTATGCTATAAATATGCAAGTTCTTTCTTTCTGCAATATTTATACCTTAAGTTTTAGTTTTTCTTTACAACTTTTGCCCTCTTGTTACCACTCTCATCTTCTGGTTTTCTCCAAATATGACCATTCCAATACAGTAGGAACAGCAAGAAGCAGGGGAAAAAAATCACTGTGAACTAAATGATCTATAGAGGGTGAGAAGGATGACCATAGCTTTCTTGGAATATAAGCTCCTGTAAGTGAATGAGATATTAGAAATCATAGCACTGATGAATCCTGTCCAGTTGAATGAGAGCTCGGTCAATGATGCCATGGAGACACCTGCATTTGCATCGCAATAGACCCATGGACATATATAAAAGGGTTCATGTGAACAACTTTTAGTGTAAAAGGTAATTGATGACATGTCGCAAACATATCATACAATTTAGAAGCAGAACGCACCAATGACAACGGGAGCAAGAGTGAGCCAGAGAGTAATAGGGATAGGCTGTCCGAGAATGAACTGTGAAGCAGCAGCATTGAAGAAGGGCTCCAAAGCTGTGAATCAAACAGTTTAAGTAATTACTGCACTTATAAAGCTGATAAGAGTATTTTTTTAACTAAGCAGCTGGGAGATGTAACCTTTGACTGTGTGAGTGAAAGAGACTGCAACTGCGGCGAAGGATACATTGCTGGTAACATGGCCTAGGGCATGACATACTGCAACTGGGAACAGCAACTTCAGGAGGTTTGAGTCCATAGGCTGCAACACAAAAGGCACGCATGCATGCAACTGGGAATTAGAATTAATTACAGAACACTGCATGCACTTTTCTTCTCAAGTTTCCACCTTTCTCTAACAAGCTAAAGCCTAAGAGCAATACACAAGAATCATCCATGCTTAAATTGATGGTTGTTTAAATTTTCTCAAAAAAAAAAAAAGAAGAAGAAGAAGAAAAAGAAAAAGTTGATTTAGATAGAAATAAGTATACTCTTCTTAATTAATCTCAGTACTTACAGCCCGCTTGGGGAGGCCCACGGCCCAACTGATCAAACAGTACACAACCCCGACGAACAAGTGAATCACTGAAACAAAGCTGCACCAGATGAAATTGAGTGATTAACATTTTTCTATATTTGTTCTCTGAAATGAAAACATGATGCACGTAATAAGAATTTAAAAAGACTCAGAAAATGACTTACTAAGGATAGGGGAAGTAATTGTAAATCTTCTTGTTAAGAATGTTGAAAATCACGTTCAAGAAGTACCTGCAGAAATTTAATTTACAGAATGGTCGGATGATACAGATTTAGCAAAAAGGTGGAGTCTTTTTTCTTTCTTTTTTTCTGGGAAGCAAGGCGATGACTTACCACATGAAGAAAAAGAAGCCGGTGACAAGAGCCGGATACTTGTTGAAGAAGCCGACCGGTGCGACCTTGGCGTCCCTGCAACAATTAATATATAGCAGAGTGATTAGTGGTGGTGAGACGTGGGGGATTCTGAGAAGGGAGGGATTTGATTTGAGCTCACCCGGCGGAATCACTTCCCTCGGCCGGCGAAGAAGCGGCGGCGAAGCATGGTTTGAAGGTGTCTCGTTTGAGGGTGAAAGGGTGAGGTGGTGGTGAGTGAAGGAGCAGGGCCGGCCTCAGCTGCCTCCCCCAGATAATATTCCCGGCCTCTCCGATCGGCCTTGCCGAAACGGGGGAAGCGTCGGCGCCGTGCCGCGAAAGCCTCCGAAGGTGAGGGAGACCGGAGATGGAGGCGGCGCGTGAGATAACTCGCGACTCCATTGGCTTGAAATTAAGATGGAGTCTAGTCTCTAAGGTGTGGTCTGCAGCTCCAACGAGCTTAATTTTAGGTGAAGAGGAGCAAAGAAATAAGAAGGGAGGAGTCTAAACAGATACTAGTACTTACCGCTCCCTCTTTGTTTAATTAAATGACAAAATTGAGGACTAAACAGATACTAGTACATTAATGTTGTATTGTAAGAACGTGAAATGGTGTATTTAGTAGTAAGTGTCTTTGTTGTTAAAGCAGCTAAACAAACAACTACGTACACTACATGCATAAATTACTAGTAGTCTTCGTCGTTTATGGAGTAGAATTAATTAAGTGGCTGGTTTACTTTACCATTTTGGCATGAAAAGGAAGTTAGTTAAGATTTTTAGAGGTCATCAATCAACATATGTACTACTATAAACTTGTTTAACAAACCTTATTAGAATATTACTTATGTAGAGTGAATCGATTATGTCAATTAATTATGCTATTAAGGAGGTGGGGAGTGGGGCCTCCTTATCTTGGGTGAGAGGCCAGCCAGCCAGCCAGCCGTTGAGGAGATAGAAAGAAGAAGATGATGTACTATTTCCGTCTCTTCTCTTTTTGTTTCTCTAAAATCCTTATCCTTTCTTTCCTATCTGCCACACAACACAGCACAACTCACGAGTAATATTTGAAATGCTGGTCCGTTCAATCAAACCAAGTCTAGGCCTCTTTGACTTGAGTTGAGGCCTCTTGATCACTGTGGGCTTTGTCTGTTGTTGAAATGGGCTTCAACCCTCACTTCCTTATTTCAAGCCACTCATCGCCCGCAACACCACTTTCTTCCTCTCCGGTTTCTATTATCCGATCAGAGGACCGTTCTTGCCCCCCTCCTTGGTGTCTGTTGAGCTAACAATCGGTCTGTGACCCCTCAAATGCTCACGCCAGAAGACGACCTCCGTAATCTCTATGGTTTAGGTGAGTGAAAGCTACAGAGTTTTATTGAAACGAGAAGAGGTAAGGAGGATTAAATCCAAGAGTTGCTAAGATGAGTGCTAGAGCGATGTTCAGATGGTCGAAACAACTTACTCCTGCCCAAGTAGTTCGTTTAATCAAAGCGGAGAAGGACGCTGAGAGGGCTCTCACTGTATTCGATTCGGCTACGGCTGAGTATGGTAATGGTTTCCGCCATGATGCTAATTCTTTTAGTGTAATCATCTCTAGGTTGGTCTCTGCCAACAAGTTTGTGATGGCAGAGGATCTCCTTCACAGAATGGGAGAGGAGAAATGTGAGGTCCACGAAGAAACGTTGCTTTCTTTGTGCAGAGGTTATGCTAGGGTTCATAGGCCATTAGACGCCATCAGGATATTGGAGAAGATGAAACAATTCGGGTGTGAACCAACCCAGAAAGCTTATATCACGGTTCTCGATATTTTGGTGGATGAGAACCTGTTGAAGATGGCATTAAAGTTCTACAAGAATATGAGGAAAATAGGTATCCCAACAAGTGTCGCTGCTCTCAACATATTGATCAAAGCCCTCTGCAAGAGTGGTGATACTATTGATTCTGCTCTGAAGATATTCCATGAGATGCCCAATCATGGGTGTCCACCGGATTCATATACTTATGGTACCTTGATTAATGGTTTCTGTAAAGTGGGCAAGCTGGGAGAAGCCAAGGAGTTTTTCCAAGAGATGAAACTGAAGAATTGTTCCCCTTCTGTCATTACATACACTTCTTTAATACATGGTTTGTGCCAATCACCAAATGTGAATGAAGCAATAGAGTTGTTTGAAGAAATGAGAAACAAAGGTATTGAGCCAAATGTGTTTACTTTTAGCGCATTGATGGACGGTCTCTGTAAAACTGGGCGTTCTTCTGAAGCCATGGAGTTGTTAGATACAATGAATGGCAAGCACCAGAAACCCAACTTGATTACTTACAGTACATTGATTAATGGACACTGTAAAGAAGGACATCTTGGAGGAGCTCTGGAGATTATTGACAGAATGAGGCTTCAATGGTTGAAACCGGATTCAGGATTGTATGCAAAGATTATCAGTGGGTTCTGCAATCTTTGCAAGTTTCAAGAGGCTGCTAACCTTATCGATGAGATGGTTCTTGAAGGGATCCCGCCAAACCGGTTGACTTGGAGCGTTCATGTACGGATTAACAACATGGTAGTACAAGGCCCTTGTTCAAATAATGATTCAGGTCGAGCTTATATATTGTATCTTTCCATGCGGACTCGAGGTATCTCTTTAGACTATGAGACATCTGAATCCCTCCTCAAATCCTTCTGCAAGAATGGGGATTTGCAAAAAGTTGACCGAATTCTTGATGACATGGTAATTGACGGGTCTGTTCCAGAGGAGGAAACGTGGAATGCATTAATAGGCACATTCTGGGATCACAAGAATGTTAAGCTTGCTGCTGAATTGTTGCAGAGTGCAGTGATCAATCATGTTGTTGAACCTGGAATGCAGCTTGAACATCAAGTTGCATCATGAGCCACAAATTTTTGGTATGATTCCATATTATGATATATTCATATCCTTTGTATGTTTACCATGCGTGGCTGCTGTCTCATTGCAAGACGCTTATCTTATGGCACAATGCCTGTTTGAAGTGGTCATTATACTGTATTCAACATGCTCAAAACTCTTCTCTTCAAATTCTGATGCAACCTGTTTTAGTACTTTGTTATCTTTCTGTAGTGGACATGAGTTAAGGTCCTTCCCATGTTTGAAATGTCATTTAGAAAGATGGAAACGTCAGAGCATAGAAAACTGATTTACCGCTGGCCAGGTTATGGCAGCGTCTGATAATTTTCAGAAACACCGGAGGATAAGGAACCTTTTTATTTGCGCTCTTGGTCCATACACTTTAACAAGGACCTCTCAGTCTTCCCTCCCACCTTCCTGTTACGTTTTCTGTCTTCTGAATAAATCTCAGTTTTTACAAAGCTTCATTATGAAATAACAATGCGCACTCTTGATACTTTGGTAGGTAGAACTTATAAAAATATACGATTCTTAAAGTTTTGTGAGAGTATCAAACTTAGTATCACACTCTTTTTCAGAGAAATTTGGTCATTGCTAAAAGATTTTTTGTTGTTTCACATCTCCCATCTTTTTTGATTTGGCAACTACATCTTCTTTTTATTTATTTTTCTTGCTTTCCGTCCATACAATGCTTTGTTTTCCCCATTCATGTAGTGGTAAGCTCTAAGATACTGTTTGCTGTTGGTTCGACATTATTTTTGTGATCCATTTTTGCTATTATATTATTTGTTTCTTAAGTTAAGTCTTGCTGCTTAAAAAAAGAACACGAGGAGGACCCCAGAACTTGGAGAAACCAAAATAGTCTAGTGATAAATTTCTCAAATTTTGACAAAGCTGGTATAGAAGGAGCATTTGTATTTACTTTTTTGGTTCGGTATAATTACATTCGTAAGAGAGAGCAATGATGCCTGAGGCATAACAGGAAATGCACTCTAATTTGAGTTATGTCTGCTTACTACTTGAAGCGCACTACAAGAGTGGGAGGTATTACCTATCAAGCTGAAAAAGCACTTGACAACCTCTCATATACTATAACTTACATGTTGGTTGAATTTGGTGATATAGGAAAGCCAATACCATGCCGTTGGGTTGGGAAAATGACAAACAGCATGCTGCAGATGACACCTATTCCCACAGGCAATGCTATGAGGACTTCCTGGGCTTGAACTGACGGTGCTGGGTAGAAGCAGCTTACTACACTTTGGTCAAAGAGAGCCACAGCTGCAAATACTAATATTGACATGAAGGCATGCATGCAGTCTATAAATTGAAGTTGATATCTTTCTGCAATTCCAGGTGGAAGAGAAGCTGAGCCGTCAATGATCCACATGCCTTTGAAAGTGGCAAATCCATAACAGACGTTGCCATTCTTATCCAAGAAGCTGTCAGTGAAGCTTGAGAGGAAACATGACAATCCACAAAGAGCCACCAGGGCAGCAGTCATGTACCGGCTCATCTGATCGCAATTGCCTTGGTTTGAGAAAACGGGGGATAGAAGTTGAAAGGCAAGGACAGTGCCGGTTGGTAAGAGATTGGCTAAATGAGCAGTGCTCTGAAACGTCTGACTGATGGCTTTTTGTATCAAGGTCTTCTGGTCTATCTCAGGAATGGCTTTATCTTTCAGGAGGGCCTCTCGTTGTTCATCCCGATGTTCGACGTCTTCACCCTCTACCTTGATCTCCATTGCGTAAGATCCCCACTTTTCTGACTAGTATTTTACTTGGCCTGTGATCAGTCGTCGTTTTATTCATATAAACACGTTCTTATAGTTTAAGCCCAGGTGCTGAGAAAGATTGGAGTGGAGGTTAAGGTACTGCTAGAAGTGCCTTGCAAGAAACCGGAAGCTAAATATAGGAAAAAGCAACTCTCACTCACAAGATTCCTCGGTCTTTGTTTCTAAAGTTCACTTTTTTGGCAACTTTGAAATAAGAGCTTCCAATCTCCATGTGTTGATGAAACAGCTATGCCAACCAAGCATTTAAGAAGAGTATAAAGTTAGAGAGAGATTCAGTTATTAGCTTTTGACGGCAAAAAAATGTATGTTAAATAAAAAAAAATACATTTATGTGGTTCTATTATTATTATTATTATTATTATTATTATTATTATTATTATTGCTCTCTTTGTCCCTCATTAGTTTCTTTCCGCCCCTTATTATTATTATAATGCAATTGAAATATAAATTAATGTTTCTTTGAAAATATTTAGAGAGAAATATTAATACTCTCTTTATGTGTGAAAGATTTATCCATTTGTTTCACAATATTTAATCTATGATTTATTTTCATGAATATTTAGATATTGAAAATTAAATATTTCATATGAGTATGATAATTTGAAATCTAAATTTTTTGAATTTTTTTAAATTATTTATCTTTGATAAAATTTGAGTTAAACATTGAACTTTGAAACAGTAAAGTCAAATGGATGAATTTTTTACGGACGGATGGAGTATCATTTATTTTTATTTTTAAATATTTCAAAAAATACATTGTTAAAATTATGCATATTGATTAAAACATTTTTACTATAGTTTTTAAAAAGTAGTGTAGTTAACAAGATTATGTGCAAGTTTGAGCTGAAAGGTAAAGATCATAGCCGACCAAATTTTTGGAGAAAGTGTAATGCAATTAAAATTTAAATTAATATTTTTGAGAAAATATTTAGTGAGAAATATTAATATAATCCATTTTTTATTTCTAGAAAAGCACTTTTAAAATTGTGCATATTGTCTAAAACATACTCCATTCGTCCTTAAAAAAAATGGTGTGTTTTTTTTTTTATAAATATTGTAGGAGATTTAAATTATTACTAGAAAGAGTTCACTATAAATTTTTGGAATAAATATATTTAGAAATTAGACATATTGATCTATAATTTCCATTTAAAATATTTTAATTTACATGTAAAATTTTAAAAAATTATAGATTAAATGTTAAAAACGAAACGCATAATTTTTTTGGGACGAATATAATATATACTAGAGTTTTTAAAAAGTAATGTAGCTGACAATAACATGTGCAAGTTTTAGCTGAAGGACAAAAACTTTAACGTACAGAATTATAGAGAAAACTTTAATGCAATTGAAAATTAAACTAATGTCTCTGTGGAGTCTAGGGATCATCTCTATTTTGATTGTTGGTGATTGAAAAGTGTGTTTACTGAAGTTGTGGCGTTGTGTAAGTTGCGTGAAGTGCCTTGTACTTGAACCGAATCTGCACCTCGTTTTGTGTAAGGCATACAGAGGGAAATCTTTTAAAAGTCAAGTTAGAAGAAGCACCCGCTCGGATGGAAGTAGTTGGTTACTAATTGTATAGAGTAGTTTTGAGTAATTGTTCATAGTTGGTTACATATTGCTTATTTTGAAATCAAGTTTGTTTTTTTGATACATGTAAAGACTCTGATTCTTTTATATTTGTAAGTGTCGTTTGATTTTTTTTATCAATAAATTATAAGACAGTGTGCTCTCTTTTAAAAATAATAATAATAATAATAATAATTTAATGTTAGTGAGAAAATATTTATAAAGAAATAGTATTATCAGGCAGGCCTAAAACACCTTATACATCACTCCTCCCTAACCCTAACACCAAAACCAAAACATAAGGCCCAACCCAGCCCAGCCCAACCTGCGCAATTTCACCAGGCAGGCAGGCAGGCTTCAATATCGAACCTGATTTCATTTCAGCCCGATTAATACTACTCCGTTTTGGTCCCCGAAAAGAAAGCCTCTCTGTACGACGCAAATTGAGTTGATTAGCTGTATATAATATGATGATTGACGTTTACTCCCTAGGCGGCCTGTACAATTTAACAGTCTTTAATTTAATTCCTCGTGTGGCTGTACAATAGTTATAAGGAAGGAATATTACAAGAATTCATAACAGAATATGTATATATAGTACTATAATTATTTACCGGGTTGATGAACGCTATATAGCTTGATTAATTAGCAGGTAAACCAAACAGTGCCTAATCAATCTATAACTAATTATTCCCTAGTCGCCGGATTCGGGAAAGTGATGGTTGCCACATTTTTATGTTCAAGGACCAAATTAGGAGCCAATGGAAAAGAGAAAGGGACGCCATGCATTAAAATATTATTCGGTCGTCAAGAAATGTAATAAATTAAGTTTGACCACTTCCTTCTACTAACTGTTTTTTTTTTTTCCCCCCGACTTTTTCTATTTTTATTGTTTCCTTAATCATGTTTTAAGAATTTATTCTGATTTAATCCTTTAATTTTAATTTTCGTCTCAATTAAGTCATTTTTATTAGCACTTAGCAGTACGTATATACTTCAGTTTACTCTACAGGTAGCGCTTCTGATCTAGCTACCAACGAAACTCCCAGTAGTCCTTAATTATACAACATTTAGCTTGTAATTAAGATGACATGCGGATCGATGATCTCATTCTCATCCCCTCAATCCAATTGGCTATAACGAATACGGGGATTAGCAGTTACACCAAATTAACCTACTTAAGTGTATATCTATATATATATAGGTTATACCAGTCAGTTACTTATTAATCAAAAGAGATTAGTTTAACCAATCTTTGTGTAGTATATATATATACAGTAGTCTAGCTTACAGAAATATATAATGATCTTAATGCTATATATGTATGCTTAATTTTCTAGCTAAAATACACTAAACTTAATTAATTTATACTGAAGAGAGAATCATTCCGGGATGGGCTACAGATATACTAACTTAATTAGTATATATAACTAAATATATTATTAGTGCTTAATAAAGATTTCGTGGTCCAATTTGTTTGGTGGGTGTCAATATAGTTGGGGCTTCTTGCGAGGAGATTGTGGACCATCTAAAATATAAAACGTGGGTGTGTCTTTTTCTTAGGGGCCCATTTGTCAATTATCAGATTCTCGAGTGGTTGAAATGGAAATTTTCAGCTTCAATTGCTCATAACTCTTATTTTATCACTCTCACCCACCTCGAATCGAATGAGAACGTTGCTCATCATGCATGTCGCATTGTTGTTTGCAGTACTAATTAATTATTAATTGTTGAAAATATAATTAAGCAAAGGCAAAGCGCAATAGAATCTTTCATATCCCCACCGGATTATTGCTAGAGTTTTTACTCAACCACGATCAGTTACAGCAAAATGTTGCAGATACTAGTTCAACTTAATACTCTAATCCCTAGTATTCCTTCACATCCAGAGATTTATTGACATATAGTATGTATAAACTTATTAACAGATTATTTAGCAAGGTCAATTAATATTCGATGGAGACTCTGCTAGGGTTTCTGAAACACCCAGCCGCCGCCACGTCCTATCCCTGTCTGCACCGTTGCCTCGTCGGTACTAGGCCCTCTATCGCCAGTGAGTCGTCTTTGTCGCTGCGTCGATTCGTCTACCGGTGTCTCCTCCTTCGCAGGTCATCTTCGACCAGCGCTGCTTCAAGCACTGTTTCAGGCGGCTATTTAGCCACATGGGTTATCTCGATGTTGGTTGGTCAGACCTCCTGGCGTGGTTGTCGTGACGTAGTCCCCGGTCCTAGGACCCGTGGATGCTCGTGTCGCCGATTGGTCTCCCTTCCCCTGATTCCCGCCACCTCTCAACCTGACCGCTCCTTGTTTGGCGATCTTCGAGTTGGGTTCCCGTGTTGTGGTTGTTGGCGATGTTGGGCCTGGAATGCGCTGGTGACTGATATAGGCGAAGGGCTTCATGGTTTGTGTAGATGCTCCTCGGGTGAAGCTTCTGCTGGTGGACTATGTTGCTTTCGTAGAAGGTTTGTGTTTTCAAACAAAATTGTCGCAACAAGTTCTTGCAGTCTAGTCGGGCAAGAGGACTCCTTGCCTCACCTTGCGCCATGAGGTGTGGGTCCTGGAACGAGTTTGGTAGCGGTCCAGCTCACTCTTCTAGATGTTATATCTTGGATCACTAGTAGAGCTTTATTCTATTATTATTTAGATATTATTTGATTTTTCTGTATGTTGGTTTTTTGTTTGTTCTGCCTTGATGGTTTGACTTTTGGATATATCTTGGTAATATCTTTCAGCACGCTCATAGTAAGACGACATTGGATTTTTTGGGAGCCATACAAGTGTCATGTGTGAGATCGCGGATCAATACAAATCTGTTATGGTATTTTGTGCTACTTATTGACAGCTCAGTTTGAAGGTTGACTTGGCAGCTGAAGGCATCACTTTTAGGTCAGGCAGATGGATCTCTGGATTGGTTTATGCTTTGTTGTTTCGCATTTATTTCATATTCAAACTTTAATTTATATTATTTTTAATAAGAATAATATTGAACCATTTTCTCTAAAAAAAAATCATTGCATATGTGAAATAATTTGTAAAATTTGATATTATTGTGTGTGAACGGAACGACTAGGTTGGGTCGACGACGAGAAGGAGCAAGCAAGTAACAAACAAAACCCTAGAAAAGAAAAGCATGGAATCTTGCGTGTCGTTGACGCGGCTTACCATGCAGATCATTGGTTCTGTTCTGTTACACAATTCCAACTTGGAATTTTTCGCCATCATGGTATAATACTAGCTTTTTCTTTTTCATGATCCCTACTAGACTTTTCAACCAATAATTGCACCACAAATAATTGACAAACAATATCAGTTGGGCAATTACCAACAGTACTAACCCTTTTGTGCTTTTAACCAACACTTAATTTGTATGTTTGATTAATATCTTCATACATCTTATCAACAATTTTGTTATGATTGATCAGTAATTTGGTTCGACTTAGACAATATCGCTAGATCGACAACGACTAATTAAGAGTTAGATGGTTGCAAGCAAGAAATTTATTTTAATTCCAATATGAAAAAAAAAAAAAAGATGTTTAGGGTTTCTTCATCTCTCCAGCGCCGCCAGCATAAACGTTTCATTGCCGAAGCCACCGCCGGCTAGTGTTCCCGCTTCTCGGATTTCTCACTTGGACGTCGTCGCCCTTTGTTTTGGGAGCGGCGCCACTCATGGATCTTCTCACAGGTCGCACGGCCATCTGGCTTCGTCGCCGATCCTGGCTTTTTTCGGCGTCTGTCACGTCGATTGGAGGGCAACCTGGTTGTTGGAGCCCGACGGTCTGACTGTTTGAATCCGAGATGCTCCACCACGTCGGAGAACGTCGGCATCTCGGTGAGTTGTTTGAATCTTCTCGTTGTCGGCGTCCCTTTTGGCCCATGGCGTCCGGCGGTTTGGGTGAGCGTTTTCACTTTTGGCATGGACATTAGCACAACTTTTACGGCAATTGCTGGTTGGCTTGAAGATTTGGAGGTTGGTTATGGTGGGTATCGAAAAGAAGAGGTGCGGGCAAGCCACAAAAACTATCAGTTGTTTGCTGGATTGAACCTTTTATGGAACAATGCAATGTAGTTCCAAGCCTTCCCTGGAAACATGGAGTTTAGGCAGAGAGGCGGTGCTAGTGGCGATTCTGGTGAGTCGTCCATGGATGATAGTGGTGATCCCAAATGTGATAGTTGTGTTGGACAAGTTGGTTATATGGAGAAGAGTTTGAGGTTGAGCAGTGAGAATATAACTATGTTTAGTTTGGAAGAGGGAGATTTCATGGATGGGATAGAGGATGGTTTTGATGTTGGAGAAGCTCCACATCCAGCTTTAGCTTTTACACTTGGTTACTTAGGTGTACGAGATCTTCTTGTTGCTGAACAAGTTTGCAGGTCTTTACGATGTACTGTACAAAGTGATTCCTTGTTGAACAACACGGGAGCTGTGGTAGGTGTTGACGGTGACTCGGCAGGGCGGAGCGATGTCTCGCTCTACGGATGGGGATGAGTCGCTTGGATTCGCGTGAGTTCTGGATCTCCCCCGTTCACCCCGAGAGTAGAATTGATCCCGATTGCCTTGGTCCGACTGAGAGTTCTTTGGTTGTGGGCGCAGTTGAGGTATATTGATTGTTGGTTGAAGTTACCATTAGGTTAGGTGTTGTACATGGTACCCTCGCACGGTTGAGACATCGCTTTGCTCCTCTCTTGGCTTAGAGCTGTTTAGATGTATGTACTTGTTTTGAAGATGTTGTTTGTGGGTACCATTTGTTTAAAATCCTGCGGTGGATTAGTACAGCTTGCTAGTGCTTTCGTCTGGTGATGATTATTCTTGGATACGGGACACAACCTTCACTTTCGGTCCTAACTAGCTGGTTGTTGGTTGCAGTGGTCCTTCCGATACTGCTTCATTATCTTCTGCTTAGCTGTGTTTGCTATTTCCTTAATAACTTTATTTGTTTTTTCTTTATGTGTTATTCTTGGTTAAGCCATGTTTTGGTTGTGGTAGACTCGTTTGACCATCTCGACTTGTGGACTATGAGTTGGTGGAATGGCTGAGGACAAGAAGGATTCTCAGCCGCCTTAATAATTTCACTATGTATGATGGTTGCAAGGTCAATCCCTTCCCTCTTTATGATCTTGTAGAGTAGCCGCAGTTGATCTTTAGTGAGGTATTTTTCCGTCCTTCTCGGTAGTATGTTCTTTTGAATGAACATGCTCCAGGTTCTATTCTTTAGGGGTAGCATTTGAGCATTGAAAAGCGCATCTCTCTTAAAAGATTTTGACCAAGGATTGATCCTTGTGGGAATTCCCATCTCTTGCTGAAGCCAGAATCGGCCAATTAGGACCGAGATGTCTATTGTCATCTGGTGGTTGAAAGCAAGTGGAAGGCTCATTATCATGGCTATTATACTCGGGGAGAAGTCAATGTGCTCTACCCTGATAGTAACTTCTTCTATGGACTTGGGTACGTGATGGAGATATCCACATGCATCCCATGCTGTAGTGTCATAAAATTATCATACTAGAGTGGGTCGATAATGTAGCTAGTACACAACATAGATTCTTTAGTTCCTTGACCTGACCATCTCCAGTATTGGTCGCATGTTCGTGGGTCAGTGGTCAAAGTCACGTTATTCAATGAACTCAGTGCTCGACACCTGATAGAGGCATTCCTCCACCAGGTCACAGAACATGGGAATATCTGATACTTGGCTTGTCGGTTCTTGCTGCATTCTCCTGTCTCTAAAGCTTGGCAAGAGTAAATAGCAACTTCTACGGGTGAAAACTCATTTTTTTACTGATACTGAGTTTTTTCTGAGATGCTCTAAATGTTGTGTTGGTTGTTTCTCAGTTCCCATGTTAGTCTCTGTGACTCTTCCTATAAACAGGGCAATTTATTACCTCTATACTATTCATTAATGATAACAGCCTCACCAAGAGAGAACTTCTACTTGGATCCATGGCTACAAATATGCAGAATTGAAGGACCACTCAAAGGACCTTCACTACAACAATGGTAGGGCAACCCTTCAAATATGTGGTAGGATAGGGATGGATCCAATGCCTTACTCCTACGGTATGGAGCACAACCAAATATATAAATCTTGATACTCAAGGGCTGAGATGGAAGTAGCGAGCAATGAGAACTCAAGATGCACTTCTCACAAAGAGAGTAATTTACAGTTATGAATTCTGAATTACAATGGTTCCATCTTTTATAATAGATGGAATGATGATAATGATGGAATATGGGTAAGAAATCCCATGAATTAAGGGGAAATGATGGTGGAGTGAAGTGTGAAACTTTTAATTGTAAGAAGCATGGTTTGGTTATCCAAAAGTATAGATAAAGGTGTTGATGACCGATGCCTTAAAGTAAAAAGGATGGAAGTGTTGCGTGATGCCCGTCTTCTAGGTGTGAGGCCTTACGTAGGTGTGAGGCCTTACGTAGGGGGGGAGGGTCACGTTGAGGTTGCGTGGGGGTCGCGCTTCAGGGACGTGCTGGGTCTTGATCTTCAAGGAACGAAGGTGTTGAACACGGGGGTAGAGGGTCGTGCCAGCTTTCTATGGCCTCAGGGTCACACGGGGTCACGTGTAGGGGGTCGCGCCAAGTGGTTTGCTCAAGGCTAGACCATAAGGGCACGAGGGTGGGTACGGGAGTTACACCAAGAGGAGCAGGGGGTCACGTCAAGCCTTCTTTGTTTATATTTCTTCTTATAAAATCACATTCCAACATGGGTAGGATGAGGTTTTGATCTCACTCATGATCTTTCTTCCTCAAAATTACTTCTTCAACACTCTAATTGGACTTCCTTCAAGCTTGATCCTCTTTACTGGTTTGGAGGCTCTTAGATTCCTATCAATTAAGAAGCGGAGACAATTGGAATTCATCACCATTCACACCATTTGGAAGTTAATTCAATTCTTCTTCATCTTCATCTTCAATTGGCATCCATCCTTGAAGATTTAAGGAGACAATCCGCCAAGAATAAGAAAGGAGGGAGTAAACATTTGGAGGAAGGAATTTGATATTCCTTAAGCAGTTTTCCATTGGTGCAAGGTACATAATTTCATCCCTTCATAAATGGTTATGTATGATGCCCTTCCTCTCACTTGTTCTTGAAGAAATGAGCATCATTATATAAAGATACATCATGCCTACTAATCTGCCACTAAAGTGTATTTATGTGATCATATGGACTTGAAATGAGATGAATGAAAGATCTAAAATCAACACCTTTCCACCCCAAATTGCAAGTGGTAAATAAAAATTACCCTTCACCATCAAGCATTCATCTACACTTAAGGTTAAGACAATTTTGTAAGTCTCTACACATTTTTTTTTTAAGAAGCTAAGGTAATCATCTACACTTTTAAGCGTAATTTGTGAAGTTAGAGACTTTGAATTTACTTGGTACGTCTTGAGCCTCGTATGAGCTTACCTTGTTGAATGTTGATGATGATTGAGGAGATACGCATGATTGAGTGAATTTTTACTATGTTTAAGATTACTTGACTTGTTAGAAATAAGAGAGCATGAGTATGTACTTGAATTGAATTTCATTAAGTGTTATGTCATTATTCTTGAACCATGGAGTACCTTACATTACACTTGTTTTCTTTGACTTTTGATCATCTAGGTGTTACTATTGTGCCTTGATAGATGTTTTACATACTCCATATCATACATACACTTGCACATGACACATTAGTGTCGACATTGCTATGCTGATTTTTAACTTCATGACTCTCCAACATTCTTGAAACATGCTTATGTTGTGTATCATTCCTTTGTGTGACTTGTATCACTTATAACCTTGCATTTTCATGGTTAGATACAAGTTAGAAGTCCCCTCCTCTAGAGTCATATATGTTGTCATTATATTCTTTATTAAACTCTAGAGTTTTGTATTGATTGGATATCTTTCTAGGTACAATTTTGATGATTGCAAGACTTAGCCCTTCACATTTTGGATTCTCCATAACTGATGCTAAGGCCAGCCCCACCTCTAAGAGGTATTATGGGGCTTATTTGGCCCCCGAGGTATGACCTTATGATTTCCCCTCTTTATTTCTCCTCCATATGCATGAGGACATGTTTTACTTTGGGTTTGAGGGGATTTTCTCTTATATCATATAGAGATCAGTTGGTATACCTCTTGATGAGTTTTGTGATTCTTAAATACTTAGTGGTAGCATATTCATAGGATGGACCGCCACACTCTTGAGCTTCTCCTGGAGGCATGTACAGATGATACTGGATAGCATGGTTGCTCTTTTTAACCTGCAGCCAAAGAGGTGAGCTTGGACCAACCGGAGGTTTCCCCAGTTGATCGGGCCTCCGATGATCAATTCAATTTTTGGTATGGAATGGGAAGGACAAAACTGGGACAGAGCTGGTTGTGAATAGTTACCTCAATAGGGGTCATGTCGTATGTATTTATAGCTAGTCCTTCTTACAGCAATTTTGTCTTATCCGTAATAGGCCGTTGGAAAGGCATCAGAGTTCATATGGTTTTTTTACGGTTGACCCGGACAAACAGTAGTTTCAGGATGGACCCTAGGTTATTTCGGGTGGTATCCTTCAGGATAGCGGTATCCGAGTACTGTGCCTTTAGTTGATTGGTTTTCCCTGGTTCGGGTGTGTCTCTGCGTACATTTATGCTACAACTAGGTCATGTCTTTCCAGGCCTGTTAGTTATCAAGCCCCCCCAGACTGCACGGCTGACCTATAGGGAGTCCGAGCCTGTGTCGGTGTCCTGGGGTACCCCAGATCATTCTTGTTAGATCTTGGTGGTCGGTGGTTTGGTAAGTTGTCCCTTTTATCGGGAGGGGATGGAGGATTTAATTATCCTCCCTCTTAATGCCGGAAACAATACATCTGGGTTTGAAGGAGCGAGGGGTGAATTAACCTCCCTCTTAATGCCAGACATGATACGTCCGGGCTTGAATGAAGGAGGGGTGAATTAGCCTCCCTCTTTTTTGTCGTACATGATTGGTCCGGGTTTGAATGAGGGATGAGTTAATTAGCCTCCCTCTTAATGTCGGGCATGATACATCCGGGCTTGAAGGAGAGAGGGGTGAATTAGCCTCCTTCTTAATGTCGGACATGATACATCTGGGCTTGAAGGAAGGAGGGGTGAATTAGCCTCTTTCTTTTTTTCCGGACATGATTGGTATGTGCTTGAATGAGGGAGGGGTGAATTAGCCTCCCTCTTTTTTGCTGGACATGATTGGTTTGGGCTTTAAGGAGGGAGGGGTGAATTAGCCTCCCTCTTAATGTCGGACACGATATGCCCGGGCTTAAAAGATGGGGGGGGTAAATTAGCCTCCCTCTTTTTTTCTGCACATGATTGGTCCGGGCTTAGAGGAGGGAGGATTTAATTACCCTCCCTAATTTTTCCGGACATGATTGGTCCGGGCTTTGTCTCGGAGATGGTGCGTTGGTTTTTACACGATCAAAAACCTCGATGTTTTGGGCATTAGGCTGACACATGTCTTGTTTGAACGGTCATAATTATCTGATTGAGATGTTTTGTTTCCTGATTAATGGTTGCATCATTTCGCTTCCCTCCTTTTGGCCCTTATAAATATTTGGTTGGAGGAGATGAACTTATCATTCTTGCATTGTATTCTTCTTAGAGTTCACTTGTTTCCTCCATTTTCTCCCCTCCAATAATTCAATAACGGAGCACTTATCATTCAGATATGGGTGAAGGCTACTCAGAGGGAGGCGGTCGTAGTCATCAGTTGGCGGAGAGCGATGGCATAAAGGTGGTTGTCCGGATACATCAATTTACCGTCAGTTTAAGGTGAAGATTGACGCTACTGTTTCGTAACAACTGGCATTTTCTTCTTGTTCTCCGATCAACTACTTCCAGCCAGTCTCGAAAGGTAAATGACAATGTCTTCTTTTATGTTTCCTGTCCCTTCTTCTCCTTCTTCTAGCCCACCGGGCCCAATTCCTTTGATAATCGATGGGCCCATACCTGAAGGTTATTGGGAGTCGGTACAACACTTTCGGATCAATGTTACCAAAGCCAAAATAGTTTCCTGGTAATCTGAATATTTTCTTCCTCGGTCTATGCGAACTCCGGTTCCTAGCGCATTGTGCAAGATGTATGCTCCTAGCGAGGGGTTCATTACCATTTTTCATGACCAACTCGAAGGCGGCCTTCGGTTTCTTCCTCTGGATATTTTTAAAGAACTATGCGGATCATTCAAGATTGGTGTGAACCAGTTTACCCTGAATGCATATACTCACATTAACGCCTAGATGGTGTTGATTCGGCCCTTGGTGTGACCCCTTCTATCACAACGTTCATGCAATATTACAAGGTGCTTTCTAATAAAGGGAGTCCTTTCTTCTATGTGGCTCAACGCGGGGAAGGTAACGTAAAGTATACCTTTTCCTACGGTATTTTTGGGAGTCACAAAGGGTGCTATAAAAAGTTTTTCTACATGTCTCTGGACCCATCTTGGGTGGTTCCCTTGACTTGGAGAACATGTGAGCTTTTGGATGTTGCTAAGCCGATGAGACTCCTTCAGGACAAGGTTGATGGTGACAACTTTCATGTGTTCCATGATTGCCTTCGGGTTTTGGTCCCCTGGTTCGGGGATGAGGTTGGTGAAGATTTCCCGATCCCACTTTAGTTTAAGTTAATTACATAGTCTTTGCTCTCCCATCTAGATCTCCTACGCGAGGATAGTGTTGCTATGGGTATCTGGGGTACACCTCCGTCGAGAAGGGACTTATGTCTTCTTCAATGCTTGAGGAAGGAGATTAGCACCTATACATTTGTCTGAGGTGATTGTTGTGCAATTATCCCTTAGTAATTTTTTGGGTATTAACTAATTTTTCTTCTTCGTGCATAGATGCAAATGAATCTTATAGAAATTTTCCGTAAGAAGCTCCAGGGAGAGGATCCGGAGCCGGTGGTCGCTCTGAAGAAAACTAAGAAGCGAAAGAAAGAACAAACATCTAGTTCTTCCCCTACTCCGAGTGTTCCGGCTCCTAATCCCAAAAATGAGGCACCTCTCCTGGAGAACGTGGCTCCTTCAATGAATGTTATGTTGCCCACTAGGAGGATGGCTCCGGGGCTGGTGTGCTACCTTCTAGTGATGGCGGTACTACAGCTGACCCGAATGAGGTATTTGTTGTGCCTCCCAGAGTTTCCTTTGAAGATTTTTCAAAGTCTTTGAGTGATCCTTCTCCCAAAGTTTATAGGAGGATGTTTGCCAAGGGGAAGTTCAAGGAGACCCCTTACACTTTTGTTGACTCTGAGCCTCCGGTGGACTGGGAGTGGACCAAAGGTAAATGCCCAAGGAGGTTTTCCGGATTACCCCTATTTCCTTCTGGACTGTTTACAATAACTTATGCAAGATGTTCGGGCACGACCCTCTCTATGAGCTCTCACAATCCTTGCATTTTTTATATGGTGCTAATTGGCATGAGACTCACACCAAACATCATGAAATAAAGGACGCCGAGCTTGCCAAATTTGGCCTGGACGTTATTCCCTGGGAACCTTCCTGGATGATTTATGAGGATCAGGATCTCTGGGATGATAATGACCTCAAGGAGATGGTCATGCCTCTATGGCGCAGGTCGTGCACATCTCGAACGAAGGAGTCCCTGAAAGAGAAATTCCCAGATCTGGATGTTGCAGCCTCCAAGATAAATTGCTTTGCAACACAGGTTCGTGTGCTTATTTTTTACTTGCTTTTTGTTTCTCCTTCTTGACCCCTCCTTCTCTTTTTTTATTCAGGTTTATAATATTTTGTGTTATGTGGTTGCTCTGGTATATCACACTGGAGTTGTCCGGAGTACCTCCGAGCAGAGGGCAACTGATGCCCTTTCAGTAGTTTCCAAATTGATCCTTCGGTCAATTGGTACGATCAGCTGCTTTGGGAGAGGCAAGATAAGATCCAAGCTGAGCTTGAAGAATCTCGCTCGGAGGTGTTCCAGGTCTTGGACCAGCTGAAGGAAGGCCATGTTGTTCAACTGGCCGCTGCTGAAGCTGCTCTCTTAAAGACAATGATGGAGAAGTTTGATAGTGTTAAGCATGTCCAGGAGATGAGGGACCAACTTATCCAGGAGAAGCAAGAACTGGAGAAGAAGGTGAGAGACCTGGAGCTAGATTTCAAGAATCTCAAGAATCATTACACTCAGAATATTGATGATCTTACCCAGAAGAATAAGGGCCTAGAGGATGCGCTTGCTCAGGAGCAGATCCGGGCTAAGGTAAAAGATGAAGAAATAAAGGCCCTGAAGGCCCAACTTGAAAAGGGCATGGTCGAGCGGGCTATAGGCTTTTTTCAGGATAGATTTTGCCTGGCCCGCCACCAGCTTCTTTGGGCTAACCTGGATGCGGACACTTTGGTGCTTAATGGGTATCAGGCTTTTGATGAGAATAATAAGCCTTGGTCTAGGATAGAGTATCTGAAACCACTCTGCCATGTCTCTCAATCAAAGTCATCTCAAGAAGAAAGTGATGAGGAATAAGGTGTGGATGTTAGGAATACCCCCTCTGAGGTGGCTCTGAATAATCCTACTTATCCTTCTGGTCCATCTCTGAATAATGTCGCTTCTTCCGGGTAAATGCTAATGTCAAAATTCGAACAACAAATAATATTTGTATGCCCAACTCTCCCTCAAGTGTAAGGTTGCAGATGTAGTAGGGTGAGTGGGATCGT
>JBBYHH010213386.1:0-13377 GCA_038382905.1 Daphne laureola | reverse complement strand
TGCAGGATAACACGAAGACAACCTTTATTTCTACCTACACTCTTACTGGGTTCTTTCGGGAACTCACCCCCTTACTTTTGAATATTTCAAGAGCTTCTGGTTCTGGCCCTGCGGAGTAGTGCCGCATGGTAATTAGCAATTTTGTACCTCAAGTACAATAGCTTCCTCAGAGTTCTGTATTTGAGGTTAAGGTATCAGGGGTGGACCGAGGGAAATAGATATTAGGATTTATAAGAGTTGATGAATGGGAAGCAATAGTGTTTTTGTGTAACGGTTATGGGTACTTGATTGGTATTCATCTGATAGGGTACATTGAGATTGTTGCTAATAGTTTTCTCTTCTGTACTATATCGTAGCTAGCAGCAACAATAGTTGAGCCGGGCTTCTTGTCAGAAATAGTTGACCCGACACCCGGATAGCGTATGTACGTTCTGGTAGCTTTGTTAGAAGCTCTATAGCGTAGATTGCACGATCATATAGTCAAGTAAGAATAGGAAAGGAATGCTATGTTGATGATTCTGTATATATTTAATTCATGGTACTTGTTATGTACATTTATTTTATCGGGAAGTGCTTGCCTGAGGAAGCCTTCTTTCGGAGTATCTGGCCTGAGCGGAGCTCAGTATATCTGTTATTGTATGACATTCTGTTTTGCAGGTGTAAGGAAAGCGTAAATTATACACTATAGAATTCTGTAAACAGGGGCCTAGATCGTGGGTAAACCCACATTAAGAGCTGCGTATCACGAGATTGATCGTTTAGTTCACCGCCGCCCCTTCGACCCAGCGATCGCTTCCCGCCGGGCCGTGTAGCATAGCGATGGGGTGACAATATAAACACAACAAAGATGAGTTGTTGAGATTGAGCACCAAGAACCTCCCAATAGTGCATCTTTTGGTGTACTGTTATGGACACCTCTGATCCAGCTCCGGCTAAGGAACCCGAGCCAACGCTGAAGAATGTCCATAAGAGAAAGAAGGGTTTTGGAGCATCGAGGCCCGTGGCTACTTTTGTAGAAGATGTCCTAGATATTTCATGTGATGAAGCTGAATTCTCTCACAATAAGGCCACTGAACGTGAAGATCATCAACCGTAGGACCTGACTTATCTTCTCCAGATCCCTGTAAGTGTTGTCATGGATTATATTTATGATTCCATCGAGTCCCCTAACACCAAGAGAAGGCTGATTTCCCAGGGGAAGTACAAGAGGTTCATCCCAACTGAGAAGATGTCCGAGGATGTTCTCCTGATGGATTTCATGTTAGGTAAGGGTCGTGGATCAGTTAGGTTGAAACCCCTCCCTTTCTGGCCTATTTTTTACAACTTAAGTCGTATGTTTTAGGACGATCCTCTTCACAAATTGTATCGATGCCATTTTTACACTCTAGGTCTGGACTGGAGGGAGGTGCAAGAATGCAAGTGTCAGATGAGGGACTCCAAGCTTCACCAGTTGGGGTCGAACTTAATCCCTCGGGATCCTAGTTGGCTCAGTCATGAGGGTCATTTCCTGTTTGATGAGAAATAGGCTAAGTTCATGTCCCCAGAGCTATAGGAGGGGGCTACTACAGCACAGATCATGGATTACATCTAGAGCCTCTTTCCGGACCTGGACGTGGCAGCCTCAATGTTGGCTGTCAAGATAACGTAGGTACTATTTTTTACTTGTATTTTCTTTGAATATTTTGTTTCATACTGATTACTTGTTTTTATGGTAGGTGAACTCTCTGGCTAGGTACCTGGTCCAGCTAGTTCGGGCATGCAGTTTGGTTCTGTCCAAAGATGAACTGAGGGCTACTCAAGCTTTATCTATGATAGTGAAGATGATCCAAAGGATTAATCTTTATGAGCAAGTCCTAGAGAAGTGTGAAGGCTCGGGGGAAGCATTCGAGCTCCCTATAGATGAGGTTTGGATGGAACTTCAACTGGTTAGGGGTACAGAGGCTGAGATCGAGGCCTTCACCAAGGTTGAAGAAGCATTATACAAGGTTATGGTGGCTCGGATGGCTCGGTTGAAGGCTGCTGAAGATGCGGTCTACAAACTTAAGGTCAAGAATAAGCTCCTCAAGAAGAAGGTTGGTGACTATGATGTCAAGTTCATAAACCTGAAGAACCATACCCAACTTGATAAAGATAAACTTCAGGTGATGATTGACTGTCTTGAAGCGAACTTGAAGATGGCCTCCGAGAAGCTTGGTGGCTTCGGACGAAAGATGAGGGATGTGGCGGTCCAGATGGTTGAAATATTTCATGAAGGCTTCTTTTTTTCCCGTAGCTAGATTGTAAGTCTGAATCCAGGGGTTGATCTCTTAGGTATCAATGCCAAGGAACGGTACACTTCTATTGACCCTTCCTGGTTTGGCCCAGAGTTCCTTCAGCCCCCGATGCCTTTAGAGCCTGTACTCCCTAACACTTCTGCCATACCTTCGGGGGAGCCTTCAACAGCAAATCCTTATGATCCTTAGTCTTAGGAGTTTGTACCTTTCATTTTAAAGTACTTAGGAGTTACTTTGCATTTAGGCTTCTTTTGAATCATGAAACTATCTACCTTCGGGATTTTATTAATGAAGGCACTTGTTTTTTTTTTGCACTTCGATTTTATAGAGATTTAGGATAAGCCTACAACCTCTTCTTTACTTTTATTCCATCTTCTGAAGTACTTGATGATTTTACACGTAGAACTTCTTAAGGGCTTCAGAATAGTAAGACCGTTCGAGCTCATTGGCCTCAGCATCCCGAAGCCTATATACTCATCTTCTTTCCTCGTTGATCACTTCAAATGGTCCTTCCCAAGTTGGTCTAAATACTCCTCCCTTAGGTTTCCTCGAGTCTATTTTTGTTTCCTTTAGGACCAAGTTTCCAATGGCTATATCCTTCGATTTTACTCTACAATGGATTGACTTGGCTATTCTTTCTTGAAAAGCTTTTCTTTTGAGTTCGACTTCCTCTCTTTTGCATTCAAGAAAATCCAAATTAGTTCTTAATCCTTTCTCATTTTCACTCTGCTCGAAGGCTTGTACCCGACGTGAAGGATGAGACACTTCGATTGGGATTAGTGCTTCAGTGTTGTATGCCAATGCAAATGGGGTTTCTCCAGTCACCCTTCTTGGGGTGGTTTGGTAGCTCCACAGGACACGTGGGAGTTCACCGGGCCACTTTTCTTTGGAATTTCCTAATCTCTTATTCAGTCCTTCTTTGATGGTTCAGTTCAAGACTTCTACTTGACCATTGCTCGGAGGGTGTGCCACTAGAGTGAAGTGGATTTTTATACCAAACTCCTCTATAAAGTCTTGGAACCCGGACTCAGTGAACTGGGATCCATTATCGATGATGATAACCTTTGGGCACCTGAACCTACATATGATGCTTTTCCATAGAAACTTGCGTATGTTTTTTACCGTGATACTGGCTAAGGGCTCAGCTTTTATCTATTTGGTGAAATAATTAATGGCAAATACGTAGTATTTCAATCCCCTGGGTGCCATTGGAAGGGCTCGGACGAGGTTGATCCCCCATACTACAAATGGGATCGGGTAATCCACTGAACTAACGAGTTTGGATGGTAATCTTTGGATGTCGGTGTGTTCTTTGCACCTCTTTGCTTGTTCTTTCAAATTTAGACAAAAGTATCATTGCCTTAGAATGACTACAGCCAATGCGTCTGCCTTGATGTGTGAATCTAACGTCCCTTCATGTACTTCAGTGAGGATGTCCTCGGTGTCGTCTTCCCCGGTGCACTTTTAGAGAGGGGAGATGAATCCTCTTATGTATAAATTATCCCCAATAATAATGAATTTTCCTGACCTTCTTCGTATTTTTGAAGCCTCTGTTGTTTCCTCAGGTAGCGTGCCTTCGGTTAAAAATTTATAGTAAGATAGACGCCATCCTGAGGTGATGTTTAGAAATTGATTCGAGTTTATACTTGGGTGGCTTCTTTCTTCATCGTATTGCTCAGATATAGATAATGAATTTGTTTCGGCGTTCATTGCCAGATGGATCTTCTCTATGTGTATCTGTTCAAATTCTCCTGTCAGCTTTTTGCGACATCCATATATTTCTTCAAGCTTTGTTCTCTGACTTTGTATTCTCCATTCATTTCCTGAACCAGTAAGTTCGAATCACTGCATGCTGTGAGAGACCGATTGCATGTTCTTTTGGATAACTCTAGCCTTGATATGAAGGCTTCATATTCGGCCACATTGTTGGTAACGAGAAATGTGAATTTGATGAATCGGGTAACTTTCATCCCTTCGGGGCCATGGAGTACTAGTCCTGCCCCCTACTTATTGGCCCCGGAGGCCCCACCAACGTGTAAAGTCCACACTGGATCATTTTTTTCTTCAGGAGTTTGTTCATCAATTTCCAAAGGTATTATGGCTATGAAATTGGCCAGTGCTTAGACCTTGATAGCTTTCCTTGGCTCGTACATAATTTCGTATTCACATAACTCGATGCACCATTTGGCCAACCTCCCTGAATGATCTACTTTCCTTAGGATATCTTTGATGGGTGGATTGGTTCAGACCGAGATATTGTGTACCTTGATTCTTCCAGGTTTGCTCCTTTTTTGATGAGTATCTTGAAAAAAGGTCTGCACTTGTCCTCGTACCTTGATATGAACCTGCTCAATACGGTGATTCGTCCGAGCAACCTTTGTACATCTTTGATGGGAGATGGAGTTTTTGCGTTCATGAGGGCCTTTATGTTTTTTGGGTTCACATCTATACCTCACTCGGACACCGTGAACCCAAGGAACAGGCCTGCTTTTATGCCAAGCACACATTTGTCAGGATTGAGTCTCAGGCCATACCTTCTGACGCTCTTGAAGACTTCTTCAATATCTCAGATGATGTCATCTTCTTCCTTGCTTTTGTTAATTTTGTCATTTACGTAAACTTCCAAGTTCCTACCAATTTGATCATTGAATACTCTATCCATGAGTCTTTGGTAGGTGGCTCCAGCATTTTTGAGCATGAAGGGCATCTTTATGTAGTAGTGGACGCCAGAGTCACTAATGAATGAGGTCTTCTCTTCATCTTTGAGATTCATTCGAATGTGATGGTACCCACTATAGGCATCAAGGAAACTAATCCTGGCATGTCCGACTATTGAGTCTACTAACCTATCTACTGGTGGCATAGGTTATGAGTCCTTTGGGCAAGGATCATTGGGGTTGGTAAAATCAATGCACATGCATAATTTGTTGCTATCCTCTCGGGATGTGATTACCGGGTTACTCAACCATTCGGGATAAGAAACTTCTATGATGACACTTGTGTCAAGAAGTTTCAAAATCTGCTCCTTGATAAAGTTTCTTTTGAGAGAAGCGTTATTTTGCTTCTTTTACTTTACAGGTCTAGCATTCGAGTCAATGTAAACTTTTTGTTGGATTACTTCAGGATCAATCCTAGGCATGTCACTCAGAGAATAGGCAAATAGATCTTTATTCAACTAAAGCAGGTTTACAAGTTTGGCTTTACTCCCCTCGGCAAGGTTACTTGCAATACGGGTGGATCGTTCCTTCGTGAACATGAATTCTTCCGTTTATAGGTCATCTATTTCTTCTTCCTTTAATTTTTTGGGCTTCAGGTACTTTTGAGCAATGGTCATCACCTCTTTTTCTTCCTTTTGATTGATGTAGATGAATGCATCGCCTTTATCAGTCTCGAATATCTCTGTTAGGTACTTGACATCACTTCTGATGTGGATTGCACCTTGTGTTTCTCTGCTGGTGATGACATTGTAAGCCGAGGGCACATCAATGACGAACCACTTGATCATGAGGGTAGTATACCTGATCTCTCCTTCAGGAGCCGAACCCGTGAACATGGTTAGGAGTTCAATTCATATAAGGATAGGAAATTTGTCTGGTCCCACTCCGTAAGTGGCAGTTTTCACTAGAGTGAGATTGCTTGACTTCAGCTTTAGTCCTTTGAATGTTTTTGTGAACAGTACATCTGCATTCGAGCCATCATCACAAAGGACTCTTTTGACATCAATCATCTTGACTCTTACTGTAATGACCAGAGGATCATAGTGTGGGAACTTCACTTCGGTGTCATCGGCTCTCTTCACTTTGTCTAAGGGTGCACCGTAGTTAAGGGATGCGATCTCCCTTTCTTTCCTTTTCCTTTCATTGGATTATAGAGTCATTATGATGGTGTTGGTTTTTCCAGTGGCTTGGCTTGGGGACTTCCTCTTTCCCCTCTTGTTTGAATTAAATCCTTCATTGTCGGTTTTCTCCTTCCCTCAGGCTAGCCGCTCTCCTTCACCCGAGGGTAATTTTAGGTATTGCGCTAGGTAGCCTTTCTTGATCAGGTGGTCAATGTATCTTTTCAGTTGATAACATTGCTTAGTGTCATGGCCGTTCTCCCGATGGAACTAACTGTATTAGGTCTCATTGCGCTTGGCTCCCTCAGCCATTTTCCTCGACCAGCTCACATTTTCTCCTTCCTGAGTGCTGCTAGGACATTGGTTCGGGATGTGTTAAGAGGGATCAGTGATATGGGGTTTTTGAACCTCTTTCTCTGCCCTCCACAACCTTCCAAACTCCTGGGGTTGGTCCTTTGATTTTCTATCCTTTGCTCACGGGTATCTCTAACTTCGGTCTTAGCTTCCCGCTAAGATAAATCCTCCTGAGCTATCATATGTTCATGGATGACCGAATACATCTCTTCAACCGATGAAGGGTTCTTCTTGGATAGCTCGTATGCCAATCTGTAGTTAGGCAGTAGGGCTTTGATGAAAGCCATAATGCGGATGTTATCTATCAAATCTGAAGGATGCACTCCTTCCTTGTCGAACCTCTCCACAAATTCCTGAAAGCTTTCATTCGGTCTCTGCTTGATTTCAAACATCTGGATGGCTCATTTCACCGAACGCTTGCTCCCGATGAAGTGGGTAGTGAATTGGTAGCGAGCTCTCTGAAGGAATAAATTGAGTCTGGTAGTAAAGCATTGTACCAAGTCGAGGGCGGTCCTTCGAGGGCTACTTAAAAAACCTTTCATAAGGAGGCTTCATCCGCTCCTTTTAGTTCCATTGCTCTCTTGTACTTTCTGATGATAGCATTCGGGTCCTCCGTGCCATAGAGATATCTAATGTGTGCTGGAGATAAAAAATTCTTGACATCATGCTTTCTCAGATTCGGTAGGTTAATGGTCCTTCTTCATTTGAGGGATCCTAGGACCTTACTTCGGATGTCCTTCAAGGGTCCTTCTATACTTCCTCTAGTCTTCTCATCATCTGTGTGATGACTTCGTCCCTGGGGTCTTCCCTGACTAGATGTTCAGGCTTTAGGGAATAATCATATATCCTTCAGATTCTGGGTGATTGGGATCTCCGGCTTTGTCTCTCTCATGAGTAGTGTTCATGGAGAAGTTCCACGCTGGGGGTTCTAGCACTTTCCCTTTCGGGCCTTCGAGTATCAGAGTGCCTGTTGTTGGAGTGTGAAGTTGTTGTTTTGTTTTGAGAGTGCTCTGATCTTCAGCATCTGGTCTTCCTCTCTTCATCTAAGACCATCCTGATCGTCCTAATTAGAGTGAGGTCCGACAGATCAGATGCATCCCTGAAATTACTCCTATCTAGACTTGAAAATGCTTAGAGGCTGGTTCCTTCATTGGTCGGTCTAGTGGGTGTCCCATCAGCTGTGCTCCTTCTGTACTCTCGATTTGATGAAACATTTTTGAGAGAGTTATCACCTTCACACAGGGTTTCATGGGAATGGGGGACCCCTTCTAACCTTTGATGGTTAGTATTCTACAAGAGGTCTCCCCTGTTCCCACAGACGGTGTCATTTAGTGGCAGCACTTCGGTAGGGACCACCACGCTCTTGATCCTCTGTCTCCTGGTATTGGTCACATTGAGCTTCATCTTCTCAGCTAAGTTGTTTGACCTATGCAAGTAACAAAATCTGTAAACCGCGATGAAGTTTTGTCCTGTGATGGGTCCTCCGATGCTTAAGTTAGTATATTGAGTGTGTGAAGAGGATGTTCCAGACCTAGGGAAGAGTGAATAGTCACCTTAAATGAAGGAATGATGTGAACTTATATAGTCTTGTCTAATAGGATGGCACATCCATAATATTTGGTGGGAAAGAGGTTGTTTGTCTCAGTGGACACGTGGCGAAGATATCCAGGAAGCTGACAATCAGACAGTCATTTGCTGAGGGCATGACCTCAGTTTCTATGTTTGTGTGTTCGGACATTATGTCTTTGGTCATTTTTAATGGGCCCTCATTCCTGGGTTGCTAACTTAAGCATCATTATGGGCTTTTTTGGTCTGGTCGGTCCAATCTGTGCATAAGTGGATTAGTTTGGGCATATTGGCCATCAACCACTTACTAGTGGCACAATATGGCAACTCTAATAGTGAAGGGCGCCACTTTGAGGGGCCTTATGGTTACATAGAGTCGCACCTTGCGTCAGATTTCAGAAGTATGTCTACTCTAGCTCTTCTGGCGGGTTTCATCGTTATTTTGTGAATATATTGAGCTCTGGGTGTCCGATTGAGGTGATTAAAACCCCATTTTCTCCTCTTTGAAAGAGCTTTAATATGAGACCCATTCCTACCACTTTGGAGTCGTATAATATGGCGGATGTGAGGTTTTTCCATCTCAAGCAAGTTTCATCTCATCTCTTTCATGCCTAAAATGCTTCAAAATATGATCCAAGTTTCTTTTATCATCAAGGTTGGATACAGAGTGGATCTTGTAATCTCAGGATGATACCATACTCTCCCTCTTCAATGGATTCATCCTTGAATCCAAGGTGACAACTCCCTGGTAACAAAAGAAAATCAAATTACATAAACTTACATAATAAGAAAAATGTAAAGGGAACAAAGAAGAGATGTTTAGATTGAGCATAAAGCACCTCTCAACTATGAGGTTGTTCAATACTTGATAAAAACACTCATAGAACATGGACAACTCCATCTTTGAACACCGAGCACCTCCTTGCTCATATGACAAGGTAATACAAGGTCCAATTCTCTGATGGGGCACCTCTTCTTTTCTTCTCAATAGCTCTAGTGAGAAGAACAACATAAATGAACTCCCTCAAGTAGTGTAGCTCTAATATAAATTGATATGAACCTCTCGGGGGTGCTTAGGGTGAGGTTTAGCTCCTACGAAGGATCTAACTTGTGGGAGCTCTAAAATGGGAGAAAATAGTAGAAGTGGCTCTAATGACCACCTCGCTCATACGACAGGGCAGTAATCAGAATAATTTCATGATGAGGATGGTTGGGGCACCTCCTCGCTCAGGGTGTCATGGTAATAACCGATATACATCTTGAGGTAAATAAATGACGTCTGAATGGTTGGAAGCGGAGATAAAGATGTTGAGAACCATAAGAGTATTGAGGTATGAATCCTCTCAAGCTTTCATTAAAATTGGTTCTACCTTATAACAATACAAAGCCTTCTCTATTTATAGTAAGAGAGGCATGGGTGGGGGGAATGTGTTAAAGTAAGGTGTATGGTGTTCAACAACCAACATGGGCTTTTGGAAACAAAATGAAGCAAAACAAGTAGAATTTCTTCCGGATTCAAGTTTGTACAAGGCGCCACTTACTGGTAGCACAATATAGAGCCTCTAATAGTGAAAGGGCGCCACTTTGAGTCATTTATACCTTGCGTCAGATGGTGGAAGTCTGTCTACTATAGCTCTTCTGGCAGGTTTCATCATTATTTTGTGAATATCTTGATCTTCGGGTGTCCAATTGAGGTGATACAAAAGCCATTTTTCTCCTATTTGAAAGAGCTTTAATATGCGAACCATTTATACCACTTTGGAGTGGTATCATATGGCATATATTGAGCTTGTTTGTGGCGGATCCTACACTTCCATCTCAAGCAAGTTTCATCTCTTCTCTTTCATGCCCAAAATGCTTCAAAATATGATCCAAGTTTCTTTGGTTATCAATATTGGATCCAGAGTGGATATTGGAATCTCAGGATGATACCATACTCTCCCTCTTCAATGGATTCATCCTTGAATCCAAGGTGAGAACTCCCTGGTAACAAAAGAAAATCAAATTACATAAAACTTACATAATAAGAAAGATATAGAGGCAACAAAGAAGAGTTGTTGAGATTGAGCACAAAGAACCTCCCCACTATGAGGTTGATAAATACTTGATAAAACACTCATATAATAGGGGAAACCGCATCTTTGAATGTTGAGCACATCCTTGCTCATATGACAAGGTAATTCAAGGTCCAATTCTATGATGTGACACCTCTTCTCTTCTTCTCAATAGCTCAGGTGAGAAGAACAACATAAATGAACTCCCTTAAGCAGTGTATCTCTGATACAAATTGATATGAATCTCCCGGGGGTGGGTGGGGTGAGGTTCACCTCCTATGAAGGATCTAACTTGCGGGATCTCCAAAACAGAAGCAAATGGTAGAAGTGGCTCTAATGACCTCCTCGCTCATACGATAGGGAAATAATCAGAATAATGTCAGGATAAAGATGGCTCAGGCACCTAGTCACTCGGGGTATCATTGTAATACCCGAGATACATCTTAAGGGCCATAAATGGCCCCTTAAGGGCTGGAAGCGGAGATGAAGGTGTTGAGAACCATATAGGGCTTGAGGTATGAATCCTCTCATGCTTTCATTAAAATTGGTTCTACCTTACCACAATACAAAGCCTTCTATATTTATAGTAAGAGAGGGATGGGTGAGAGGTATGAGATTGGTTGTTTAAGAGGTATTGTGTTCAACAACCAATATGGGCTTTTGGAAGCAAAATGAAGCAAAAAAGGTAGAAGTTCTGCCGGATTCAAGTTTGTACAACGTGCCACTTACTGGTGGCGCAATATGGTGCCTTTATTAGTGAAGGGAGGCACTTTGAGGCATGTTATGGTTACATAGGGTGGAACCTTGCGTCAGATGGAGGAAGTCTGTCTGCTCTAGCTTTTTTGGAAAGTTTCATCATTATTTAATGAATATCTTAAGCTCTGGGTGTCCAGTTGAGATGATTCAAAAGCCATTTTTCTTCCCTTTGAAAGAGCTTTAATATGAGACCCATTTCTACCACTTTTGTGTCGTATGATATGGTGGATCTTGAGCTTTTTTAGGGCGGATCCCACACTTTCATCTCAAGCAAGTTTCATTTCCTCTCTTTCACGGCCAAAATGCATCCAAATTTGATACAAGTTCCTTTGATCATCAAGCTTGGATCCGGAGTGGATCTTGGAACCTAAAAATGATATCATACTCTCCTTCTTCAATGGATTCATCCTCTAATCCAAGGGGAGATCTCCCCGGTAACAAAAGAAAATTAAATTACATAAAACTTACATAATAAGAAAGATACAGAGGCAACAAGGAAGAGTTGTTGTGATTGAGCACAAAGCACCTCCCAACTATGAGGTTTAGCAATACTTGATAAAACACTCACAAAATAGGTGAAACTCTGTCTTTAAATGTGGAGCACCTCTTTATTCATATGACATGGCAATACAAGGTCCAATTCTCTGATAAGGTGCCTCTTTTCTGCTTCTCAATAGCTCTAATGAGAAGAATAAGATAAATGAACTCACTCAAGTAGTGTAGCTCTGATACCAATTGATATGAATCTCCCAGGGGTGGGTGGGGTGAGGTTCACCTCCTACGAAGGATTTAACTTGAGGGAGCTCCAAAAGTGGAGAAAATGGTAGAAGAGGATCTAATGACCTCCTCACTCATATGACGGGGCAATAATCGAAATAACACCAGGATGAAGATAGCGCAGGAACCTCCTCATTTGGGGTGTCATGGAAATACCCAAGATACATCTTGAGGGCCATGAATGGTGCCTAAAGGGATGGAAATGGAAATGAAGGTGTTTAGAACCATAAAGGGCTTGTGGTATGAATCCTCTCAAGCTTTCATTAAAATTTGTTCTACCTTACAACAATACAAAGCCTTTTCTATTTATAGTAAGAGAGGCATGAGTCAGGGGAATGGCTTAAAGTAAGGGGTATGGGATTGGCTGTTTAAGAGGTATGGTTTTCAACAACCAACATTGGCTTTTAGAAGCAAAACGAAACTAAAAAGTAGAAGTTCTTCCTTATTCAAGTTTATACAAGGTGCCACTTACTGGTGGCACAATATCACACCTCTAACAGTGAAGGGAGCCACTTTGAGATGCCTTATGGTTACATATGGTGGCACCTTTTCTCTGATGGTAGAAGTTTGTCTACTCTAGCTCTTCTGGCGGGTTTCATCATTGTTTTGTGAATCTCTTAAGCCCCGGGCGTCCGATTGAGGTGATTTAAAATCCATTTTCCCCCTATTTGAAAGATCTTTAATATGATATAAATTTCTACAACTTTGGAGTCATATCATATGGTGGATCATAAGCTTGTTTGGGGTGGATCCCTCATTTCCATCTCAAGAAAGTTTCATCTCCTCTCTTTACGCCCTAAATGCTTCCAAATATTATCTGACGAGGCTCATCTTCCCTACTTATCAATAGCTCCAATGAGAATAACAACATAAATGAACTTTCCCAAGAAGTGTATGTCTGATACCAATTGTATGAACTTCTCAGGGATGGGTGGGGTGTGGTTTGCCTCCTACGATGGATCTAACTTGCGGGAGCTCCAAAAGGTGATCAAATGGTAGAAGTGGATCTAATGACATCCTCACTAAAATGATGGGGTAATAATCAGAATAATATTAGGATGAAGATGGCTCGCGCACCTCCTCACACGGGGTATTGTGGAAATACCTGAGATACATCTTGGGGGCCATAAATGGCTCCTGATGGGCTGGAAGCAGAGATGCAGCTGTTGAAAACCATAAGGGGCTTGAGGTATGAATCCTCTTAAGCTTTCATTAAAATTGGTTCTATTACAGTCACCACCGAAAAAATGGTAGAAATCTGAGAAAATTGGCGACGTGCAAAATCTGTAATTACTATGAATTTATTTTGAAGCGTGCGGGGCACATTTTCTGATGTTTCCCATGTCTCGGGAATTGAGTTAAGGTTTATCTAAGAGTTATTCCGCATCAGAAGATCAATATATGAGTATCGAGCCATTTACCAAAATTTACCTCGGAAAGGTAAATTGGTCATTTCGGAGAAAATGATGTGTTTTTTACAATTCTCATGACCCTAGAATTTATTTGAAGCCCATTTTGTGGGATTTTAGAAATTTGGAACATTTTAGGAATCCCGGATCATTTTTCCAAAAATTGGTTCCGTAAGGAAAAATGGTCATTTTTGGAAAATTGGTCAAAAAGCCCAATTCAAATTAGAAATGAAGATGAAGAGATAAGGTCCTAGAATTATCTACTTATTTATCTAAGAATGGATAATAAAAGAGAAATGTAGTAGTAGATTAAGTAAGTAAGTAGAAAGAAATGAAAACAAAACACAACTTAC